>JACDJE010000227.1:605329-640507 GCA_016647715.1 Pavo muticus
AAAAAAAAAAAAAAAAAAAGTATCATTATAAAAACAAAATGAAATATATGTTAAAAAAAATACCAAAACCTGAAAGAAAGAGGATCAATCTGAAAAATACAAACACTAATGAAGAGTATGAATGACACGCAGTACTAAGGATTTTAGTTATTATCCAGTGAATTCCACAAATGTTTTTTAGTTTCATGGACCAGGTTTTTCATGGGACCAAAATTAGGATACAGGAGAACTAATTATTATTAATTTGTTTCTCTCATTCTGGTTGATAAGTAAGATTTCTGAATTCTGGAAATTTCCACTGCATGAAATTAAACAAAGATTAAGTGTTAGGAACATGGTGAGTACTTTACATATTGTATGGGCAGGACAGAGGATAGAGTGCTGTTCTTCATTTTTTCCCCACTGAAAAGGTCTTCTCCCGCAAAAAGAATATAATAGTCACTGCCAAAGACCCCACACAAATCTTATGTGGTAGCCTTTCCATCAGCATAAATAAATGGTGAGCCAGTCTTGACCTTCACGGTGGTGACACTCAAGAGAGTAGAAAACTGGTGAAACACTGATGAAGAACTGCTGAACCATAGGTACCCTGTTTTCTCAGCAATCTAGTTGTTTTCACAATCCAGTCAGCTGCACACCCTTAGCACAATACTGTGTTGTGCACTCAGGATCTATAGTCACAGTTCGAAAGACACCTATCAGAGGGAGTTCTTATCCCAAGGACTTTTTATAGGACTATATTTTATAGAATCAGAGAATAGCTTATGTTGGAAGAAACCTTAAATACCATCTAATTTCCCCCTGCCATGGGCAGAGATGCCAGCCACTAGATCAGGCTGCCCAGGGCCCCATCTAACCTTGAACACCTCCAGGGATGGGTCATCCACAGCATCTCTGGGCAGACTGCTCCAGTGCCTCACCACCCTCTGAGTAAAGAATTTCTTCCTAACATTCAACCTAAATCTTCCCTTTTTTAGTTTAAAACCAATCCCCCTTGTCCTATCTCTCTCAGACTGTGTAAAAATCAGTCTTCCTCCTGGTCATAAACTCCCTTTTTTCATGCACTTTTGTATAATACATGAATACTTTTGGACCAGGGGTAAAGATGCAGAGCTCCTCCACCATTAGTCTGCACCATAATTGTCCTACGGAGTCTCAGATCCTTTACAAATAGCTTCCCTTGGAGCCTCATAGAGTGTTCTACTACTTGAATACTGCCTGGGAATTAAGGCACTGCTGAATAGATGGAAGTTTATGATGAGTGGGAACCCTCTAAGAGAAAGACAGCTGCACCTGACTCTCTCAAATAGATTGCAAAATCATTCTGGGAACACAAGTTGTGCTTCACAGTCTGAAAAAGACTAGATCTGCGAACTCAAAGCATGCAGCTTCATAGCTGCTGAGTGAGGACAACCTGTTGACGTAATCAAGGAACTTGTTTTGTGTTTTTTTTCCTTTTTGTTCCACATAACTAATTACACAAGAAAAATTCTCCATGTAAGTTGTCTGTGAATACAAACTTCCTCTTAGTTACATTTCTCGGGAAGGAGAAAAACCCCACTGACCTCCAGTTCCCTGGGACCCCAAACACCCACACTGCAGTGGAAAGAGAAGCAAATTCCCTCAGGAACACTCCAAGGATCACAGGATTTGCATCATCAGTAAACATGCTTGGGGAATGCCTTCCAGAGCTAATCCAACAGGAAAGAAAACTTCAAGACAAGGAGTCCCAAGGTGACTTTACACGTAAGAGAGAAGTCAAACCTTAAGGCTAACCAAAGGTGTAGCACTTCTACTCACCTACAAACGGAGAGTTTAAGGAACTACGAAAACATAACTTGAAAACTGAGGCAGTCTTGGACTTTCAGTGCCTCTCTGGCTAGATAGCATTGATCAGATTTTAAACATTGTTGCCTAAATCTGGTATAAATTTCATGTGAATCCTCTTGCAAATCTGTGTCAGAGACCATCAAGGTTACCTAGGAATTCTGCTGCAGGGCCAGAAACTAAATCCCAAGATCCTAAAAACAGCTATGAAAATACTGGATGTTTTAGTTGGAAAACTAAACACATTTTTCAGTTTATCCTGATAGTAAAAATAGTTGTTAAAGGCTTCCAGTGATACAGAGGAGTGTGCAGCATATGCCTCGATAAGGAGCATGTCTTTCATCGACCCAAACATTTCTTTCAACTGAAAACAAAACTTTCAGCCAAATAAAGGTTATTTACAATGTTTTATGATGTTAGCTAATTTTAAAATCAAAACAAAAATACCATGTTAAAATGCCAAAACATTTGCTCTGAAAATTGCTAGAAAATGAAAGATATTTTAATCTTTCCTTTTTTTTTTTTTTAAAATTTTGTGAAACTCTTTTAGAGTAGGAAACAATACCCACAAACACTCTCATTTCCTAAAAAATTTCTCATTAATCCAGTGCTCTCTAAAGAAGCTTCACTGTTCTGTGAGTCCAAATACAGCTTCTTACCCATTTAGCTACTCTTCCTTTTTAATATGTTGCTGATATTGGAGTTATCCTCTCTCCAGAAAAGTTCAGCTGTGCTTCCACCTCTGATACTGCCCTTAAAGGCCTTTTAAATTAAAGAGAAGCTTTTTAAAATGAAAAAGAAAATTACTCTTTAATGCATTTGAAATTTTCTCAAGGAAGTCTTATATTAATTAAGAGGAAAGAGGAGGTTTTTTTTGTTTTTGTTTTGTTGGTTTTTTTTTTGTTAAATCAAACCTAATTATAGTATCTGAAAGTACAGCTTCTTTGAATTCTCATTTCATAAAGGACGGGAGGAGGAGATCCTCAGTTTTTTCTTTTTCATGTGAAAAAAAGTTTTCATCTAATCACATTTAGTTTACCAGTTTTAATGGAGTTTGTGCTCCTTGTATGTTCCTAAAAGGTACAGGAGAAAAATAAATGGGTAGCAGAAATACCAGCCTTGGTGCATGGAGAAAAATTCTATTATTATCTGTAAACTTATAAGTGTAAACATAACAAGACATTCTAAAGGAAAAGGGTTTCATCTTACCTGAAATGTAATGATCTAGTCAGAATTCAAAGGTGATTGGAGGCCTCTTCTGCTGACCCTGCCCCGTATTCGAAATGGATACAGAAACTGCAGGTCTGAGTGCCGTGCAGTACCCACCTCTGCAGAATGAGTACCGCTCTCAGAGCACGGTAGCAGAGAGGAGGCATTTTACATTCAGCCTGAGCAACATTCCTGCCTGCACAGTTTTCAGCCTCTGCTAAATACCCCACAAAGCAATTCAAAGTGCAATGATGCCTTTCTCCCAGGCAGGAATGCCTGAAAGCCACCTGGGCAAAGAGTTCCACATGCATCTCTTGGGGAACCACCATCCATTTATAACAGCTACATCTAGTACCTGTTAACATTGTGGATGAAGGCTATTACTGAAGACAAGACTTCCACAGGATGTGCCAGCTCTGCAGAGGGGACACCAGCACCCACCAGCAGCAACGCTCCTCTGTGAGCAAAAGTTCAGTAAGGACAAGAGGGGGATAATCAACTCATTTCACATTGAAATAGACTTCAAATTATACACTTGTGTTACTGATAACACTAAAAGATAATAAACCTATTCCAAGCCTGGAAGAAAATGTGATATTCGAGTTGAGAAGTCTCCATGAGAATTCTTTCAGTAGCTTTTTCTGCTGTAAGGGTGCCCTGACTTCATCTATGTCTGAGTTTACTCATCTGTGTAATGAGGTTCACTGTACTTAGAAATATATCCCCCAGCAGCTTGGAAAGGGTCTTTTATTTCAATGGCTCAATGCTAAAAAAATGTTAATTATTATAATTCCCAACACCATGCATACCCCAAGTAACTGTTACATTGCAGAAACAAAGTACTTGAAATAGAATAAAAGCACAACTTATCTGTGAAGGAACTGTCTTCTACATATGCCTCAGTCCAAATGTAGAAAGATAGTGAGCTGGACTTATTCCTTATTTATCCAGTTTTGAATTTTAATGAACAAGAATGCAACAAGTTCATGAAATTTTAAAAACCAAAAGATGAATTAGATTAATCCACTTTGCAGCCCTTCATTGTTCTAGCAAAAGGTTTTGTGGAAACCTTTTGGTAAACAGCGTTTAATTTAATTTAATTATTTAACTGTATAATGCATCCATTCCAGCTCAAAAAGGGGAGTGGTTAAACTACAGAGGCTGGAAATTTTAATATTGCTATGCAAATTTTCAATATATTCTTTAACAATTCTGTTTTTAGAAAAGGCATAAACTAACATAATTTTGCTGGAAAGCCTCAATTTTTGCCAAATTTCAGATTCAGAAGCTGATCTTGCAACACATACATAGCTCTTTCTTCTTTAGTGTTGTCATGCTTTTGTCCTGGAGAGATAAGAGACTAATCTAATGTAGCTTTGTTGAATTCATCATTTAGAAGACTTGTGAGCAGATTCAGTTGCTGATAAAAGGAATAAAGCTACAGATTCAGATCCTTTGAAATAGCAGGGGATACTGAAGGTTGGGAGCACTAAATATGTCTGGAGAGTGAAAGTTAAAATAGCTGCTGCTTTAAATTAGTAGCAGGCGTGGGTTTACTGGGAGAAGCATGATGTGGATGGAAGTATCCTGGTGCTAACCAGTATAGTGACAATGCTGCACCGTGCCCAGGGGCTGCT
This sequence comes from Pavo muticus, assembly GCA_016647715.1. Lineage (NCBI taxonomy): Eukaryota > Metazoa > Chordata > Aves > Galliformes > Phasianidae > Pavo > Pavo muticus. The sequence continues at coordinate 610,003 of JACDJE010000227.1, forward strand.
GCCTGCTCCCTGCCCACTGCAGATTTACGCATATCACCGCACTGAAGTGCAGGTTGCCACGCTCAGTGTCTTGTGAGCCAACAGGAAAAGCACATGGGAGCATTCAGCATGAAACAGCTCTAGAAAAGCTATGCAGTGAATGGGGCTGTGAAATGCCTGGGGTCTTGCACAGGAGGTCTGGACTGCCAGGAAGATGAAAAAACAGATTTCCACTTTCTATCTTCTGTCATCATAACTGCCACAGTGCAGTGCCTTGCTTTCATAAGGATAATGTCCACTCATTAAATCCTAATCAAAATTAAACTCTCTAGCTCCCTCTTTGCCACCCTGCCTCGAGCTGTCTGGTTCTCACTTTGCATTCAGCTCTTCCAGCACCTCCTTGAGTCCACCTTCTCCCCAGCAAGGTGAGAGACAGGCAGGCTTTGATGCTAAGAGCTCTTAACAAGAACACTTCTAATAACTTTCTCATGTTCTGGTATTTTTAGATGCTAAGGCAGAAGTTTCACAGCTCAAGAAAAGAAAGTAATTTACAGCTTCATGTAGAAACACAGCCACTTCCAGTTCATTTGTTTTTCATCTCGATTATCAACACGTTTGTCATCTCTCTGTAATTTATTCATTATCTTTAGTAGAGAAATGTGAAAGGGAGGGGTAGGAGCGAAGGACGAGATAAGTGCACTTGTCAAAATGTGAAACAGATGCTCTAACAATGATTGGAGACAATTAATGTTCTCAGTAAGTATCAACAGGCAAAGTCCATGTATTGCCTCAAATTTCTGCAGCAAACAGAAAATGCAAATACGGAGGCTTTATTTTTCCAGGCACGTGAGAGGATGTCTTGTTGGTAATAAGCTGTCCTCAGGAACTTCACATCAATGCCTGACAGCGCTGCTGCTCAGCTCACTGCTGGCCCAAATGCAGGCATAGCACCGGGTGGGGACTGGAGGGCTGGGATCGGAGCTAACGAACCTGTCACCACTCCCTCCCTCTGCTTCAGGCTCAGCATGTAAAGCAAAGCACTCCACACGTGTTTAACCTTGAGTTGCTCAAAGTCAATAGCACATTAGGTTCACGTACAGCTGGGTACAGGCATCATGACTGCCAGGGTAGGCAAGCGGCTAGAAAAGGTCTTTTCTGTAATGGGGGTCTTCTGTTACTTGCTGAGGAATGACCCCACTTTTAGATATCTCTAAGAGGAAGGTCATTCATATGGTCTTGCAACCAGCACCAGAGGAAAACTGATGCAGCCAAGGAGTCAGAGACAGGCTGCAGAATGTATCACTTTGGGGAATGCTGCAGCAAAAGCCAATCACAATAAATAACTATAATAAGAAAGGGGAAAAAAATCAATAACAAATAGATGTGATCTAATTACTAACATTTGTAATATTAGTTTATTGCTCCATGCCACGCGTAGCTTTCATCTTCCCTGTCTGCACTCTGTCAATTTAATTTTCCCTTCTGCTGTTCTGTTATCTAAAATGATGAAACACCTACCATGCTCTGGAAAGTACGCTAATTAAGAGCTGCATTTAAATCTGCCTGAATGTGCCTGTCATAAACTTAATTGGAATAAACACATATTTGATATGATATTGTTTGAATTCTGCTCCAAGCCAGAGTATTGCCCAAACTTTCTTCTTACTGGTTTATATTCTTCTTCCTCTCACTTTTCCTTCTTTTACTTCATTGTTCCAAGCCACAAGATTTTTTTTCCATCATTCCCCAGCCCATAGATAGCACCTGCATTTGTTGAAGGAACTTTTTAACAGAAGCTTTTAAAGCTTGAAGAATGATTTATTTATAATACACTCAATTATTTCTCTGCTAAATTTATTCAGTGTTGGGCCAATAGCAAATGGATGGATTTTTCATAGGAAAATAGTGCAAACACAAGGTAACTTAGGCATGCACCAAGGGCGAGAGTGACAGTTTAACAACATCTATCCTGGTACTGAGAGGGGAGCCCCCAGGTGATATTTCTTCCATCTACTCCACAGCACAGGAGCATGCACAGAGTCACCTGTGCCATCCTGCATCCTTTCAGGTAACACACAGCTTGAAGAAAGGTGTTTCTTCACGGGAGCCCCACTCAGCCCCTCATGTTTAACAAACACCAGTAAGCCTATCCACCATAGGCTTGCTGCACACAATATATGACAATGTCATACATAAACCAGCACATTTTTACATGCTATGAAAAAGAACACTTCATTTCTTTTTGCATCAAGCCTGTTACTATGTCTGTTACAAGTAAGAAAATACTATATTAGCCCAATCAGACTACAACCAGAGTTTATTTAATGGCACTTTTAATGGCAGTCACTCTTAATTTTCTTTTCAATATTCACTGACTTGATTTCAGCTAAGTATCAACACTACAGAAATTTAAGACAGTGTTTATGTTAGCCCCTGGCCACTAGTTCATAAACTTTGGATATATGCACAGCCAGTTGGCGAGATAAATTGATGCCTGCAGCAACAGGAACACCCAAGTTTGATCAGGATGTAAATCGATCATTACTTGAGAAAAACATGGCAAAAATCCTTGTCCTTCTAACAGTACTGGGTTTTGAGATCCGAGCATCTCCCAAAATGGCAAAATTTAACTAATGTATGCAAAAGAAAACAGCACACCAATTTGCCTCTCTAGCATCTTATCTTCTGGAATGAATTGGCTACTCAAATGGATGATTAAATTGCATTGCTGTCACTGGGCCTATATCAGGAACAAATTTGATTCAGGAAGCACATCATTCATGTAACTGCTGGGGTATAACATTTTTAACCACGCAGATGTAACTTTAAAATTTTTACAGATAAGCCAGCTGGGAAAGAGTACAGGTTTTCCCAGTCATCAGGTGTATGTGGCATCCAAGCATGACATGCAAAATGAAATCAGTGTGAAAAACTTGTTCAAAGGCACAACAGTTCCATGGCATGCATGAAATGTGTATTTCTTCTCTAGCAGTAATCCAAGTATTGAGGTAATCTATTTTTCATTTTCAGCACAGGCACATTTATTAACAGAGTGAATAAGACAGTCTTTGTCAGAACACATTGTCTGCTGTCAAAATCTAAGGATTAATATTGTGTTGCATGTCTGAATTGAACTGCTTTCCCATAAAATTTGCAATATAAACTTTGTTTCATGATCCAGCAGGTCTGATGCTGGATGGCAATAAATAAATAGCAAACAAAGTTTAACAGAGAAGTTTAACTCTGGGACGCCATTTCACTCCAACATGGGTTATGAACCCTGATAATTGCCACAGCACAGCACGTGGGAGGAAACATTTCCTTCCAACCTCCGCAAGCAACTAGTTTAAGCCCTGAAACCTGGCATTTGATTACCCTTATCATAGCTACAAAGACCATTATCGGAGATTCTTCCAGGATTTTCACAGCCTTATCGCATTTCTGATTATGATAAGCGAACAGTAAAGCATTCAGAAGCCTCTGTAGTAATCCAGATGAATTAGATTTCAGTACTAAGAGCTTGATAAGGAGTATGTTCTCCACTTGTAAATATGTAGAAACTAATAACCAATTATCTTTGATTTTCAGGAGATTATTTTTCTTGGATTCTGTCAAAAGTGATTTTCTTTCAGATGCACCCTAAGCTTCTCAGAAACATTCAGTTCATGGTTTCCAGACATTGGGTAAATGCCTGGAGGAAGGTCCATTTTGTGTGATACGTCTCCTTCAGTCTGAGCTAATTAACTGCTACAAACATGGAAAATATCCATTTTGCCATGGTGTTAAACTTTTCAAATCCTTCTGCTCGGAAGATCAGAAAGAATCCAATCAAATTGCTTGCCACCTGGCTTCCTCATTTTTCCACAGTAGAATCAAATAAAAAATATAATTTCTAATTTGAAATAAAAATGGGAACTAATTATTCGACAGTGACCTAGATGGTCCTTTAATTAATGCTCTGAATTCGCCCCAAACACAACTGGTTTGAATTATATGCTGGGTTTCTGCTCCTAAAAGTGGCAAGCGCTGCGGGCTCCCTTGCAGAGGCCGGGAGTGGGGGAAAGCGGGAGGGTTGTTTTTTCAACCCTACAGCAACCCCTACTGTTGCTTTTAGGAACTGCACAGGTTTATTTAAAGCAATTTCACGCGGCTCTCGGCCGGGAGAAAGACAGCCCAGATGGGGTCACAGCCTTTTCAGCAGACCTGCAGGAGCAAGAGTGGGAAAAAATGGAAACACTCGGTGTCCCCAGGAGACTTCATAGGTGGTGCTGTAAGGGAAAACTATTATCCAAATAATTCAAGATGATAGTATATGTTTCAGCACCAGAAAACCTTGGTGGTTAACCAGAGCAGCAATTTCCTAAGGAGCCCTGACCACTGCAAGAGACACGTGCTAACCTATATTGTTTTGTTTCACATGTATGGCCATTCAAGGATTCGGAACATTTCTGAATGCCTTAAAATGGAAATGTACATCCAGTAAATCCTTTTCTCCCCCAGGAGCCTGAAAATACAACATTCAATTTGCATTTCTAGGGGTATTAAATCTTATCTTTATGAATGAACAAAAGTTTGAAAAATATATATGTAGGTGAATGCGAGTGTCCTAATATGCATCTACTGATTTCTCTGCATTTTACTTTCATTATCTATTAAATTGGGTTAACAGTACTTTTGCACCTCCCAGGAGTGTTGTGAAGCCTTACTCATTAAAGTTTGTAAAGTATTTTGAGAGCCTTGATTGCTGATGCTACGCGAGTGCAGAAATACATCACTTAATAGATATGAATGGCAATTTACCTTCAGCCCCAACGGTGCTTGGTAAGGGAGTAACTGAAGAATATCAAAAGCTTCAGGCTCAGATGAAAGTGAGCTCATCAAAATAAATGATTTACCAGAGGCTGCCAAGCACCCCGCTTCCTACAGATGAGATGAAGAGTTCATCCCCTTCTCTGCTTGACAACATAGAATAAGCCATATCACTGCACATCACAAACAGTGGTTATAAGCATTCTTCTCTGTTGGAGAGTTTCACTTTATTGTGCAGTCCCATTAAGTGATGAATTGAGGTCAGAGCGGTTCATGTTATCGCTGTGAGTATAGAAAAGAGCTTGGCCCAAACATGGAAACAAAACAGACTTTCAACATGAAAAAGGGTTTGAGATAGTGATATCTGTGAGTATTGCCTCGTAAGAGGGTCTTCCCCCCCCCCCCACTTGCAATTCTAGTCAAAGGAAGAAGTTTGTGAAGGGTTAAAAAAAATAATTGAACGTGGTGGGAGGATTCAGTTAGAGTTCTATCTCATCTATAGAAGGAAATATTCCTGCATCTTCAGTTCTGGGAAAAGTAACTAAAATAGCTTTTATCTGACTATTACCTTATAACTCTTATTTTACTGTGAGGTTTTATACTGACACAGCTACCTGAGACCCTTCTGCAGATAATCTAGATCTTAGGAACAGCAAAGTCTCTAGTGGATTCACAAGTCCTCAGTAAACCTCATTTTCTGGAATAAAAGATATTCATGAGATTGGACTTCTTGGCTTTGTCCAAACTGTTCAGATTTTCTGCACCTACAAACCTGAAACCTAGACTATACAAACTGACTCAATTTGGTTTTGATCAATAGAAGACTGATGACGAAATCTCTAGCACTTCAGCTGGCCTAGAAGTAGCTCAATCACATCACACTTTGAACCCAATAAAGCCTAATGGAGCAGCTTCAGCTGCATGATTGGAAAAGAACTGTGAAGGGAAGCAAACAAACAACAACAAAAAAACACATCAGGACATTGGAGTTAACCTTTTCTTTTGTACAAATGTCATTATTCCAGCATCAGACCAGCTCTGACTCCCTCCTCAATCTGAGCACTGCTGTACACAGGAGGGAAAATACATAGATTAAATAAGAGTGTTGTGCCTAAAGCATGATCCAAACTCCTTTAAAATCCGCCACAACCTTTCATGCAGTTTTGAATCAGCACTTTGCTTTTAATGAGTTTGCAAAGCATATGGAGCTTCAGAAACCAAACTGACAGATGAGAGGCACAACTTATCTCCTATGCATCTTACACTCCCCATTGATTTACCAGAACAGACTGAATGAATGCTTTTAGCTTGATTCTTACACAAAATCAGGTTGTCTGAACGATGTTTTTACCAGCAAGCTAGCATAAAAGATTTGTAAACAAAAGAAAGTAATCTTGAAAATTGAGGATGGAGATAACATTTCCCTTCTCTTCTGGCTTTATTTTAGAGACTGTTATTTTTTCATCATTTTGATTCAAACAATAGTTGAGCAAGCAACCTGTTCCTTTCTAGTCCTTTCTTTAAAATAGATTATTTCCATTGTTAACTAAATGGCTTTCTTCTAATTAAATGAAATTATAAGGCATTCACCAGTGGCATTAAACAAGTCAATAAACTAATTAGGGTTGTGGCAAATCAGAGAAAAGCCATCAACTGATCTTAGGACCATGATTTATAAAACTTCAAGGATGTGATTTTCTCCGTCCTTAAGGAAGCAAGGAAAGGCTTACGTGCACTTCTAGTCACTGCTAAGAATGCACAGAAAAAAATATTAGTCTTTCTAAACTAGCACAGTGCCTCCAGAAATTTCTAGCTGCATTAGCTATATTCAGTTGGTTTATGTCATTTGGGTTTTTTTTGTTGGGTGGTTTGGTGTTTTTTTGTTTGTTTTTGGAATAACAGGAAAAGAAAGAGCAGAATTTTCCTTTTTTCCACTCTAAAAAATTCCATTTCAATAAAATAAAAATCATTCAAAATAATAGAAGTGGTATATTTTGCATTCATAATAATACAAAAAATAAATTTCACATGCTGTGAAGACTTCTGTGATTTTTCCCTTAAAACCAACACCATCATTTACTGCTCAGTTTTCTGCTGAAGTTTTAGTATTCTGAGACAACCAGATCAACAAGAATCAAGTGCTAAAATATTTCTGAAACATCTTCTGGGGGTATCTAGCAGAATCTTTGGCCCACTAACAGCCTCTTTGTACCTATGTAAATGCATGGAAATTTTTGCACTCAGCTACTCTGTTTGCGGGTAGAGAGATTCACTGCTGGCTGGTAGTGGACAGCTGGGCAGGACAGCTAGGGCAATCCTGGCAAACACAGAAGACAGTCCTGAAATTCTGGAAAGTCAAAGAATCCTCCTCCTTAAATAGCCACCTCTCCCTGGATAACCCAGTCCCTTCCAAGTCTCTCTAAGGTAGAGTGATTAGGAAATAAAAGGTGGGATAGATGATGAAGAGAAGAAAACGAGGCCTTCACGTTTTGGTAACAATGAAGGGATAGAGAGGGGGGAGTGGAAAAGATTATGGAGCTGAAAGAAGATGATGCTTCTATCACTGTATTCAAATGTAAAAAGAAAGACAAATTTTCAGCTGTACCAGAAAGATCTCCCACTGCCTGGATTACTTATGGGACTAGTTTGGATGACAGGCTGGAGGAAAGCAAATTCAAACATAACTAACAATTATGAATTAAAATTGCAGTGAGATCAGGTTCCACAGTTTTCCACAAGAGAAAAGAACAAATAAAAGATACACAAAATCTGCGGCTTTCCTGGGTCTTCAACACAGCCACAGCTGTGCCATCATCAGATCCAAAGATCGGAGCTGTGTGTATACAGCAATTTGCTGCAAGTTTCTCAGCTGCTTTTCAACTCTTAGAAGAGATGGAGACAATACACAGCAACATTTTCCTGTCTGTTCCAGAAAACGAGCAGGAATGAAACTTCTGCCCTCAGCCCATTTTCCTCCTTCCCCTTCAGCTTTCCATTGCATTAGTTTTTTATACCCATGCTTTCAAACAATTTTCCTATGCACATCAAACTCGCAGGAATGTCCACAGTGTCTTTTCTGGAGCTATTCACTGTTGCCCTCACAGTTATCTTCCCTTAAGCAAACCAGAGTCTGCAATCTCAACCTAAGTTACTGGCCTTATTTATAAGGCAGTGGCACACAACATGGCCTTTGATACTAAGCAGTCCCTTTGGAATACTGTCAGCGAGTGTCCTTCTCCGTATTTATTGGCTTTCCTCTTTTCCTCCTACCTTCAAGTCAGAGCTCAATTCTGACCTTTTCTGTACCTCATCTCTCATCTATGTTTTTCTACTCCTTCCTACTGTTTGCTCACTTATTGTTAATCCTTAGTCTCTTCTTACTCACACTCTCTCATATATCACTTTTTATACCGTCTCCCTGACCCTTTGACAGAAACCTGTCATCTATGTCCCCAGGAGTAACAGCTTTAAATCCCATCTAATCTAGTTCCCACTGACACAGCAGATTTCACCCCTGTCCTGACACAGTCACCACTCCTCTCCCTGTTGTGTTTTGATTTTCTCATTCTTGACTTCAGAGGGGAAATGCAAGGACCTCACATGCAGGGAGAGGAGATTAGCTGGGATTTACATGTTTAAGTTCAGATACGCTTTTCAAAATACCCAGACAGTTTGGACTTAACTTTGGAAGAACACAAACTCCTGGCTGTCTCTGAATTAAACAGTGGATATTCCCAAGAATTTCAGGCTTCACACCATTCACACAGGTGAATTTGTCACTAACTCTCAGATAAGTTTAGGAAGATTCACATAGTGGATTTTTTTGTTTATTTTGCTTTTTCTCCTCTACATTGATCCAGCTGACATTCTAAGGGTTTGCTGACCAGATTGTAAATTCCAAGTTGTAATGCTTTATTTTAAATAAAGAAATCCTGGCTTCTCCTAGGTTTTATATAATGCCAGAATGTAGAATAAGTAAATTGAACTTCATCTTGAAAAGGCAAAGATGGAAGTTGTTTCGATACTGGTATTGTTTTCAGTGCAGACCCACAGTGCTTGCAGCATCCAACTGAGCAGAACAGATCCTTGTGCTGCAGAAAGGAAAAGGAAGTCATGGTGAAGTGAGAAACTCCTGAAACCTCCACACCTCAGGTCTACGGTTTTAGTCCTATTTGCACAATGCCAGATGTCCTTTAAGATCTTTTATGCATACATTGATCATTTAATTTGATTTTCCCAGCTCTGACTATGCAGTTTCCTGCCCACATTTGTGTGAGAATTCCTGTAGGTAGAGTGATCAAGAACCTGAAAGAAGTAAAGGACCTGCTAATTGCTTGAATTGCTCTATGGAAGACTAGGAGGGCAAATGAAAGCAAAGACTTACTTTCACGATGAACAATAAGACATTAAATTAAGCCAATCTTCTGGATTTCTGCAAAGTAGTAAGAAGTAAGATGGGCAGAAGGGCAAAAGCTTGATGAGGTTCAAAGTTTGACTAGAACCTTAAAACCACACTGTAATATGGGAGTCAGTGAAAGGTTAAAAGAAATTACATGATCCGAAAGACAGCAGAACCAAAATGTCCTGGCTGCTCAGAAGCATTATTATTTGCATCATACTCCCACCCAAAGTCTCCATGTAAGCATCAAGGCCCCATTGTGCTACATATAGTATGAACAAGGCAAATGATAGCATAAGCCAAAATCACAGGAATAAGCAGAGAAAAAGCATCAGCACTGTAGCACGTAGGAGACAGAGCTCTGGATGACTGGGAAGCAAAGTGAAAAGGTTTCATGCCAGAATGACTCTGGGCTTGCTCCAAAGGATCATGAACCTCTCAATGAACTTGCAGCCCGGTGAGTTCTGTGTAGTTCCAGGTGCTATAATGAATGTTTCACAGCGAGATAATTAACCCCCCTCACCCCAAAGCTCCACAGTGCTTTTGCTTTCCAACACAATCTGTCTGTGACACCATGGTACAGTACAGAGCCAGCTTCATTATTTCAGTTTGTTCTGTTCCTTTTTACTGCTATTGCTCTCTAAGGTTAATTGTATTCCCTGTACTGATGCACAGTGCTATATATATATATATATATATATATATATATATATAGACCTCACTATATGGATTCTCTTTTCTTTCTTTTTTTTTCCCCCACTCTTTTAATCAATAAGGAGTTCAAACACTGTGCAGCTTTCTCAATAAAATGCCAGGAGTCGGCCAGTGAAGTGGGAAAGGGCAAGAGTAAAGGAGCAAACCCTTGACCTGCTCTTGCTCAGTCCACTTTTCGTTCAGAAAAGAATTCAAAGGAGATAAAAGAAAAGACAAAGAATCGCCTAAATGCAAACTTTTTCCTTGTGTAAAGTGGGAAGTAGTACAACGTGTCATTTTTCTTGTTCCTCTATTCTCAGTCTGTTTCCAGACTGCAGTCCATGGTGGTAAGGCACTGGAACAGGCTACAAACACAAGCTGTGGATGTTTCACCCCGGAGGTGTCCAAGACCAGGTTGGATGAGGATCTGGGCAGCCTGACCTAGTGGGTGGCAACCCTGCCCATGGCATGAAGGGCTGGAACCTGGTGACTTTAAGGACTCTTTCAACCCAAAATATTCAATGATTCCATGATCTAGCTATGTAATTAAGCTATTCTCACCATCTTCAGACTTCTAAGTTCATGTTCACTTCAGAGCTAAGTGGGAGACCAGATCAGTGGGAGCCTCAACAAGAGTCAAGCTCTACATCCTTTTGGGATGGGCTTCAGCCACCATGACTACATTTGTACCAGCAGGAGCACACACACCTGATCTTTCTCAGCCCCAACTAATCCTGCAACCAGAAATATTGAGAAGCACAAAAGACAAGCTAGGTTCTTCATAAACATTACATCAGGTCAGTGAAATTCCAGCTCTGTATCTAAAGTAGAGGGTAATGTTCATCATATGCCCCACTACAAACTTAGCTGTGCCTCTGCTGACTCAGCTACCTTCTTCCACCGCTCTTGTGAATGTGCATATATGATCGCAGTATAAAAGATGAAAGAAAGCAAATAACACCTCTCAAGATTAGAAACACTGAAAAAGACAACCAAATCCATATGCCATATGCCAGCATGCAATGCTATTTGAAAGTTCAAAAATTTAAAGATTATGGCAGAACTGTTTCAGCACAGTGACTACTGCAGTATTTGTATGTGTCCCATTTGGCCAGGAAAAAAATATCTTACTCCTATTATTTTAGCCCACTGATGTGCATTGTGAGAAATTTACTCCAATCTCTAATAAACCTATCATTAGGGTCTGAGGGAGGCTAAAGGGACTATCAGACTGTTCTACCCTGGTAACTGTTACAGTATGCTTTCAAGATAACTGTTTAACACTGCTCACCATTAGCAAGTATATTTGATTTATATTTTAATTTCATTTTGTGGGAAAAAAGATCATCACAATTTATCAGAGATCCATAATATATTCATAGGGGTAAGCAGGGAAGAGGTAAATCAGATGATTCATTTCATACTGAAATTATTCCAAGCTGAAAGTAAATAACCACCTTTGCTCCCTTTTTGGATCATCAAGCTCCCTTGTTTTGGAACAGTTAATACTGAACTTGAACAAATCTCTCCCTGTTTAAAAGTTTAGATTTGAGGAACAGATCAAGATAGATGATTTCTTTCTCTGTAAGCTACTGATTAATGAATTGTACTAAATGGCGTGACATGCCCTTTAAATGGAATTTACAAGTAATATATTGTATGGCAACTGCATTATTAATGATTTTGATACCCAGTATTTGTGTCTTCCTGCTCTGAGCTCTTCTTATTTATACTGGCAAACGTGGAGGGCAAAAGTTGGCTCCCCTAGTTTGCTGGGCTTTGTTCTCACAATTATATATTTTCCTGAGCTTATGCTCATTATTCACATTACATCTAGCCTGATAGCCTTACTATATGCCAGCACTAGAAGGCAAAAAAAAACCAATACTTCTTTTTCAAGAAAATCACCTCAGCCTTTACAAATACATATATATGTACATGTAAGAATAGAATATGAATAGACAGCTTATTCTTCTCATAAAAATATATTTTCTATCCCAAATAAAAGCAAGCAGAGACAACAAAATGTTATTTATTTTTCCTGTTTATAAACTTCTCCCTGCACTTTAAGAGGCAGCCTGCATTAAATATGTACTGATCTGTTTACCAAGACATAGACTTCTGCATGCAAAACTGAAATGAAGAGCAAATGGAAATTAAAAAGCAATTAGACAAGAAAGCAGTCAAACAAAGCTATTGTACCATTCACATTTTTCAGTCTATCAAGAACATAAGAATCATGAACTCCTAGGGATAAATGGATAATTCACAGAAAATAAAGACATTATAGAAATAATTTTGTTTAGTCCTTGCCAAAGAAGGCACTGGGGAGATGTTTATTTCAGACCTTTAATAGCAGTGAAAAAGGCTGTTATCAGCTGAGAAGTTAGAAGAAAAAATACACTATCAAACTGAAAAATGAAACAACAGTGAATCATAACAGTCTGGTAGAATTGCTGAGGAAAATTCTGACTTGGTCCCTATGAGTGGCACAGCCTTCTCATTAACATATTTTATTGTGACTCCATCGATATCAAGGAGCTGGCTTGCAACCATTAACATTTGGTGGTTCTACTGAATACTGGACTGATATCAGATATTGAAACCTCTCTTTGATCCTAGGAATGGCACATTAGAGTTGCCACCTGTTCAAAGCATCCTAAATTCAGCATAGGTTTTGAGGGGAACAGGATGTGTGTCCCATTCTTTTGAAAGCTGTGTATTTGTAAAAATACTTCATCCAATTTCAGAATAAATATTATAGCTTTCAGAATTAGATAATGTAAAGTCCATAACCAGTAGTCTGAAATAATCAAACCATTTGATGTTGCAGTTTTCCAGGAGATCTCAAACTCCTATTTGGTAACCATCTTGGTTCACTGCTGTTTCCCAGTCCCAATCCCACCAGACCTAAGGAACAGACTGGGAGCCAGATATGCACAAACTTGGGGAGCTGCATCCAGGGACGGACACCAGAGTCAGAAAGTTAAGAGTTCATCTGTGCAGCAGGGAGCTAGGAAACCCTAAGTCTTGAGCTAGTCTTCTGATGATTTTGTCTCAAACTACTTTTTTTATTGAAAACAAATTTTCAGAACAAATTTCAGTTGATTTTTTTTAGATCAAAACAGCAAGTGTTATTGAACCACAGGTTTGGGGTTTTTTTTTCACCTTTGCCAACTTCCTTGTAATGTTTCTCTTGTTTTTTCAATGGAGAAAGGGATAATGAGAGAAATAACTATAATCTGTGACCAGCTAGTTTGAAATTCTGGATGTTCTCTCTACTGAGCACATCAGTATAAAAACTTACATCCTATGTAATAATTATATTGTTCTACCTTTTGCCACGGTATGACATAGAGAATCACAGAATACCAAAAGACCACAAGAAGAATAAATATTGAATAGGGCTGAAAAACCTTTGAAAAGGCACTAAAAATAGACACATTTTAATATTCACCAAAGCAATTTCAGGAACAATTGCTGCATTTCAAGAACAAATATTACTGACAAGCATTTAATTTGTCTAGCAAGATTATTTTAAACCTTTAATGTCTTAGCAAAACTTGTCTAAACTAAATCATTTAAAAATTGAAGTAGAAAAGCTAGGTTTTTCTAAAGCAGTTCTTCTGTTTCCAAAAAGGGCTTGAACAACAGTGCACCGAGCACAGTGGAAATAGTTCCATGAACTTCAGTGTGTCTCTTTACTGTTCTTGTGCCACTACAAACAAAGAAGGTTTGATAGTTAAGCATCTGGAAGATAGGTTTTTAAGCTTAATTGGCTTCTTAGGTACATTCATGCAAATCTGAATTTTCCTGAATCCATTTATTGAGTGGAATGTATTGAATTTTCTTAAATTAGAGACTGTTTTTGCATCATTAAGGAGGCTTCTTTTTTTTTGTTGTTGTTTCTGTTTAGCATCAGTTCTACATGACTTTCAACAGCAGCTTAACTGTCTTCCTTGTTCTAATGCAATCTGATTATCTAATTGCCTGATATTCATCCCAAGCTATCCAGAAACTGACCCAAACTATTCTTCAAGCTTTGAAAAAAATGGTAATATCTATCTGCAAACTATTTTAATTGATCAACTCTTTACTTATCTATGAATAAAAATAAATTCTTAGGAGACTTTCACTATGTTTGGAGACAGCAAGTATCAGAAGTCTTACAAATATAAATCACAGTATCATGAAGTTTTCAGATGCATTGCTGACAACACAATTCCTGATGTAAATATGAAAAGAAAATGAAAAGAAAATTTGTAAAAAGTATTACAAATGTAAGAGCACCTAAATAGCTAAACTTCTTGATAAGCATGCAAGTTTTGTAGCATTTTATCCACTTCTCTGCATTTTTTATAGTAACTCATTCTTTTGAATAGATTTAATTAATTTTTGAATAAACAGAAGTTGGAAACTTTATTTTCCCTTTCTACACTGAAGTAGTAATACTAATTGAAGAATATGATCCTTTTTTTCCCAAAGGTGTACTATGTCTTTATTATTCACAAGAATGGCATAATAGGAATTAAACTGTCAAAGAAAAAATATTGGAAAGCAATAAGCAATAAAGTAAATTTACCAATGGAATCACTTTCAGAAAGAAATGTTTCTAATCACTTTTTCCATAGTCAGATAACAGGGTGAAGAAATGTATTTTATTAACCTACCCAGTCCTACACTGCAGATTACAACTAAACAGACACTACGAGTATACTCATCCGTTGAGCTTAGAGCTTACAAATGGCTGCACAGAAAGATAAGAAATAGTCTCCTCTACCCACAGTTTTCTCATTTGCTTATTAAAACAGTACATGAAAAGTTAAACAACTGACTTTAATGAGTAATCTGTTTAAAATTATCTCTAATGCTCAATATAGCAGCATTGCAAGTTCTGTATCTTAGCAAGCCATGTTATACTAAGATCCGCATGTAACGAATAAAATTTCTCAATGTATTTTGATAGGATTTTAAATAGCTCAGTCCCAGCTACTTCAAGGCCTGAGGCAAAACACATTTGGCCTTTTTTTCTACTCACTGCAACATACTCCTCATGCTGACCACGCAGCCACTGGTTTGTGTGAACTGCCAGACAGATATCCAGCAAATTACTGAAATATAATCACAATCAACACTGCATTAAGAACGACATGCCCACAGTCACTAACTAAAGTTAGGAACTGTGTTCTGCCCAGCTTGCCCTTGGCATTGTCTGGCCTTGTTGAACTATCTACTCTTTTCAGGGGAAGATGATGTGGCACAGTGGGGTGACAATGGCCTGCCACATGGTGCTCTGTGCACAAGGACAGCCTTTCCCCTGCCCATGACTTTGAGAAGGAGTTATCTCCCTTTCTGAACATGTGCATTTAAATGGAAAAGAGCTAGTAGTGCTAACACCAGGAGCAGCTCATAATTAGGGATTATTAGCCCAGCAATATGGAATGATTGATACAGAGTTTAAGCTAATGACTTTAAAGATAATTAGGCCATTTTGTCACTTGTTTACTCTGTTTGTAGACACAAAAATCAGTTCACTTTAACCACTGAAGAGCTCTATACGATTCCAGATGGGGTAGGAAAGAGTGCAAGCTGTGATACTGTAATACACGCTATGATACTGTAAACACACAGGAGACGCTTGCTGAAAGTGAAAAGAAACCCCGGCATTTATTTAAGTAAGCAAGATGCAGAACAACTGATTATTGTTTTGACTGTCTGTTTTAAAAACCCCTATTGTAGGAATTTCTACAGCAGAATCAAGGGCCACTTCTGAAACCCGTAAGATGTTTGAGCTGAATTTACAGTTTTCATAGGTTACAATTTATTTTTCATTCACTCCATCTTTGCTTTTAGAACAATGTTCAGTAAATGCTTAGGGACAAAAATATGCAATTAAAAAGATAAAAATCTTTTTTGGATGAAAACATCTTCAGTTACCAGGACAGGCTCCTCAGGGTAATGGTCACAGCACTGAGTTGCCAGTGTTCAAAGGGTCTGGAAAACACTCTCAGTCATATGGTCTGATTTTTGGGTGCTCCTGTATGGAACCAGGAGTTGGACTCAATAATCCTTATGGGTCCCTTCCAACTCAGGATATTCTATGACTGTATGTATGACCTGAATGTACATAAATGAGACAGTACAGGGCTATTACTTCTGATGGAAATCCAGTCTTGCAACCTGATATAAGAACACTCACTTGTGCTTTCACAGTCTGCAGGCCTTAATCATCTGCTAAAGATAAGCATTTTCTCACGTGATTCACCGAAGGGAGGAAAAAATCCTTAGTTCTACAAGTGCCTTTCTGAATTAAATTTTCAGGAGAGACCTTTCAGCAATTGTAAATGGATCCTAAGTGAATACAGACAGCAGAACTGCTGAGACTCCTGGGCCAGAGAACAGTATCACACAGGAAAGGGTCTCCACTCCCACAATGGGGGAATAGTCAGGGAAATGGTCCACCAAGGACAGCCCCCAAAGGAGAAGGGGAAAGGCAGGCAGGGAACATAAGCTACCTGTCATCACTGCAGCTGTCTTGCAGGAGACAACCCTGTAATAGTAGCTAGCTAATTTCTTTAGAAATATCTCATTAGTCCCTCCCTTCCTGGCTGCCTCTCTATTAAAATGTGATAAATGAATTCTGCCGTTGCCAATTCCAGCCTGTTCCCTTGGTGAAATGAAGATGCGTCATGCTGGCCAGAGCTCAAGACAGATATAACTATACAGGGGCCAGAGGAAGTATCTCAGCTGGGGCCTGCAGCATTGCTCTGTCAGTAGTAGAGGTGGCTCCTCCATACCTCCCAGCAAAGAGTAGGGGGGGTGGAAAATGAGTGTTGCCTAGAAAAAATATTCAGTACATATTTCTGTGCAACACTGTATTGAAACCTACATGTGACTGCTAGAGAGCAATGGGATTTGAGGCTAGGACCAAATTCTAGTGCTAAGCAGGCCTTCCTTTTACAGTTCCCAGCTATGGTTATGCTGTAACCTCTGTGTGCAAGACAATGCCTACTAGAACAACTCAAAGATGTATGCAATCGCACAGGCATAATCTTTACTTACACGGCCACCTCGGCTCTGCAGAAGGAGGTACTGAAGGGCTGTGGCTATGGTTCTGACCTCTGTGTTCAGAAAGCCATTTTGAAGAGGACACCTTATCTATGCATTGTGCAGGTTTTTTTAATGAGGGAGCTGAAATAAAAGAGGATGACTTCTGCATTTTTGAAAGAATAAAGGAGGATAAGTATTAAAACATTCAGACTAAGTTGTCTCAAACACTGAAAAAAGAATAAGAAAAAATTCAAGACTGAAGGAAAGCAGATCCTACCCTCCATATAGGGTCCTTTCTACCTCTCACCTTACACCCGGCTATTGAGGGGAAGCCATGACTGAAATTTCAACTTCTACCATCCTTCCCCCACTGGTATACATAGAAATGCACTTTTGACTCCCATCTCACATTCACACACACTGTTGACTTTCAATAGGCATTTTATTCCTAGCAGTAGTTCATGGGTCATAATGCATCTAGAACTTGACTGAATTTTCCTTTAGCTCTTTGCCCTCTTACACACATAGAGCACCCAGGAGCCTCTGCTACTTCTTACAGCTAGATAAGCTATGCACTGATGTCTTGCCAGCTGCATTTGAATTCAGTTTTGTGCAAAACAGAAATGCCTTCTACATGTGTTGGATTTTAATTTGAATAAAAAAGAACAACAAAGTTACGAAATGAGCGATTTGAGAAACAAATTGCCATATTTCATTTACCTTAAGTCAGTGATAGCATAAGTAAAGCAAACCTCCTCCTTTCCCTAATCCTTTTGCTCACTGCTTATCTCAAAACATCAACTAGCTGAGATTTGAGTTAAAAGATATGTACATTTCTTTTTAGTGCTTAAATGCGTATGTTTCATTCCTATCAGAAAGACAGCCACTTCAGGAAAGATTTTGATATTTTCCATTGTTTTACAATGCAATGGTTGAGGGAAAATTAAACTAACACAAAACAAAATGTAAAATGTCATATATACTTGAATAAAGCCCATTCCCCCACACTTCCCGCTCCCCAGATCTTCCCCTTCAGCAGAAGCAAATTAACATTCCATGTTCAATTTCCTTGAATGTATCCTAAGATGAAAAACAAGCAAACAATAGTACTAGTGGCCCCTCTCTTTCTGACCACTTTAGCATTTGGGGGTACATTCTTCCAAACAGAAAGATCACACTATCACAGTCACTGCATTAGCTTGGGATGTAGTGATCATGAGATGATGGAGTTCAAGAGCTCGTATGGAAGAAGCAAAGTAATAAGTAGGATTGCTACCCTGGACTTCAGGAGAGCCAACTTTGACCTCTTCAAAGACCTACTTGGAGGTATCCCATGGGCCAGAGTGTTAGAAGGTAAGGGTGCCCATGAGAGCTGGGTGGCACTTAAACACTACTTCTTCTAAGCACTGATGCATCCCTAAGAGTAAAAAAATCGGCAAAAGGCCTGCTTGGATGAGCAAGGAATTCATGGATAAACTAAAAGAAAAAAAGAAGGTCCATGAAATGTGAAATAAGGACCTGTGTATCTGGGAAGAATATAGGAATATTGTCAGGGCCTGTATGGACCCAACGAGGAAGCCTAAGGCCCTCTTGGAACTGTGTGCATGTGTGTGATAATAAGAAAGGCTTTATAAGTATGTCAACAGTAAAAGGAAGACTAAGGAAAATGTGGGTCCCCTACTACATGAAGTGGGTGTCTTGGTAACAGGGGATGCTGAGAAGGCAAAGATTCTGAATGCCTTCTTTGTTTCAGTCTTCAATGCCAAGACTAGCCCTCAGGAATTCCAGACCCTGGAGGTAAGAGAGTCTGAGTAGAGGAAGACTTCCAGAGCGTCTAGCCAAAAATCAATGCACACAAATCCATGGGCACTGACAGGATCCACCAGTGTGTGCTGAGAGAACTAGCAGAGAATCACAGAATGGCCCAGGTTGGAAGGGACCTCAAGGATCATGAATCTCCAACCCCCCCCTGCCACAGGCAGGGCAACCCACCTCTAATACTAGACCAGGCTGCCCAGGGCCCCATCCAACCTGGCCTTGAACACCCCCAGGGACAGGGCAACCACAACCTCTCTGGGCAGCCTGTTCCAGCACCTGGGGAAGAATAACCACATTCATCAGTACAGGTTAGGGGATGATGTGCTGCAGATGAGCACTGTGGAGAAGGACCTGAGGGTCCTGGTGGACATGAGCCAGCAGCATGCCCTTGTGGCCCAGAAGGCCAATGGTATCCTGGAGTGTATAAAATACACCGTTGCATAAATGATAACAAAAAAACAAAATACTTACGAAGGACACAATCAATTTAGTAGAAGAGTAGAAAAGAGATACCAGATGGGAAGAGGTTGCTACCATCTAGACAATTCATCTAGCACAGATCTTGCTTTCAAGATCACCATTGAAATGAGTACAGTGCAGATAAATAGTTCCAGTGGCTTACAAGTTATTGACCTCTGATAACAGATAAAACAGAAGACGTAGGTGCCAACGCTCTGCTTGTTTCAATTAAAGGCTTGAAGATAGCTTCCATGCCCTTCAAAAATAACATCCTAATCTCTGTTCACTAGAAGAGCTCTACTTCTATCTCTGACTCTTTTCTAGATAGCATGAAATTGCATTTCCAGGCCCCAATGGCTATCTCTTGTTTTCAGTTTGCTAATTCCTTAGCTGCAGAGTTTTCACACTCATTGCTGACTTTTCTTCCATGTTCACTTTTTTTTTTTTTTACAGAGTTATAAAATATGTCTTCCCTACAGATATATTAAGGAGGTTTTATGTTTTTCAGTATTTGTATGCTCCAAACCAAGGCCGATGAACTCACATTTACAAGTGGAAGGCGATACATTTTTGCAACATGTTCCCTAACTTGTACATACACTGAGCTTAGAAGGGGCTGTACTTACTTAGAAGCGTTAAAGGTTGCTGGCTTCTGAGTGCATTTGGGAAGTTCGCAAGGGAGAGTTATTGTTTGGTTTCTTCTTGAATTTTTTTCTTTGTTCAATAAAAGCAAAGCTATGCTAAGAATCTAAGTAGGTGATCTGTGATTTTTCAGTACACTGCAGCCTCTGTCAAACCTCTACCAGATCTGTAATTTTAGATTCTCTTCTCATATTAACATTCCTAGGCACATGGCATAACCCATAACTCAGTTTTCTTGTAATAGTCTCACTCTATGTCCCCATTTAAAAGGTTTCACCTAAAAGACACGCATACACAGAAAACCATACAGAGATTCATTTCTCTATCTCAGGAGGATAAAAACTGAGGAAAATGATGACAGATTATGAATCAGTACTTCCAGGTATTTCACATCCGATTGCTGAAATGGCTGCAGCTGCCGATACCTTTATTCAGAAGAGAATCTGTTCATTACATTTGGGCCTTACATTTTGCTTTTATCTTCAGCTGTACTGAAAATATAATTGGAGAAACATGGAATTGAATACTTTTGAATCAAGCTTTAAAAAAAATTCTATAAGAATTTGAGAGTTATTTTTCCCCCATAATGTGGTGGTCAAGATCATCTAAGTCCTGCATTCCTCTGATCCTGCACTCCTGTGCAAGAGACTTGTGACACAGAAGTACATGAAGTGGCTGTGTGGAAGTGTTCATGAACAGAAAGCTTTCCTAGCATTAGGAAAATCCCTTTAGATCACCATCATCACAAACTGACCTCTAGTCCTCCCCTGGCCTGGGAAAGGTGACACCTCAGCACTAGAAGCCATGACACAGAGGTACTACAATAAGCATTTTTCATTTATGTGGAGCCTGCTAAGGAATTTCAGCTAAGAAGTGGAATTAGAACAGCCTAGGTGAGTGACATCTTAAGGTGGGCTAGTGCTGTTTATGATGGAAATGTAAGTTGGCTTACCAACTCTGCAATAAATTCACAGAGTATGGGTGATGTGAACATGCTTCGATGAGTGAATTTTCAATTTTTTAATTTTCATGTTTTGCCTAGAACTTATATCAATATTTATAAGCTGCTCCACTTTTTATTCCAAAATATTGTGACCAATATGGTCATTCTGATTCTGTTCTTCCCCCGTGCTTCTCTATGCCCTCATGGAATAAGATTTATTCCTCAAGTGGTATGAGAACAGGCACTGAATTAGAGTACTGTTTCAAAACAAGCAAGCAATCAAACAGATTTTCTGCTATATTTTATCATGCTTATTCTGCAAATACATGCATTCTCAAGAAGTACTACAAATGACATGTAGATTCTTAGTAGAAAGAAACTTTACATATAGTATGTGTAGGTGTTTGTATATATATTTATACATTTATATCAAATCATTATATGTTTATAAGCAAATCTGCCATCATTTGAACTGAAGACAGCCATTCTGGATGAAGATCCAAACTGTGGCCAATCTCACTCCAGGACAGGCTGCAGCTATTAGCACCTTGAGAAAATACCATTGCCACAACCACTAACACATTTTTCCAATTAGTTTGAGGGAGGAAATGAGACATTTTTCTTCATTAATGCTTCTCTCTTCCTCTCCTTGCCCATCCATTTTATACTTCCTAATGGTACTCAGGAGGCCATCAAGTTCCCTCCAGCACACTTCCTGCTTCCATCCAGCAGGAATAAACTGTTACTGCTTCATGTGAAATGATTCCTGAGAAGTCTGATTCTTCTCACCAAAATGTGAATAATTGTAGTGTTTGACTCTTGGCTTCCTCCTCAGGGATCCTTTTGAGTTAAGCAGTTATTGAATTTATCCTGACAAGGGTTGCCAAAGAAAACTTTATTTGAACGACAGAGGGGGGAACAAACTGTTTGCTGTACTATAAAAAGTTTGAAATACTATAAAGGGAGAGAAAAAGTACTATAATGGAAGGTAGAAATCTGGGACAGACAAATCAGGCCATAAAGTGTAAGATCAACACAGCAGTGGGAAGCAGGAAAGCACAGCCTGGGCCAAACGTACCAAGGGAGACTATTACACACACTGACCCCAGATGTCATACACAACATGCATCAGCAAACCAATTCATACTTCAAAGTCTCACATTACACTAATCTCAACAAGTCCATGCTGGAAGGGAAGAGGGCCTGAGTCAATACTAGTATGTGAATCTAACACACAGGTATCTTCAAAGCTTATGCATCCAGTCTTTCATTCCTAAACTAAAGCCATTGCTTTTTCCATTTTAAACAACAAGAACATTGTCCTAACTCAGGAAAAGGGGGGTTATCTTGTTCAACAAGCCTGCTTAATGCATGCCTTTTAATCACACAACCTCCAGACTGGTGAAGAAGAAAAACAGCGTAGAGACAGTGTAGCTCTGAGAAAGGGAACTTGACTCTGACTCTCTTTCAGCCCAATCTCCATCAAGTATTATACAGGCTTCTTGAACAACAGCTAAAGTGCTAATGAGCTCCACCAAGACAGCTGATTTTAAATTTCAAACTCTCATGTGCACATCTCATATGTGAGTTTCATCCCTTCTAGTTTCCAGTTGAACAAAACAGGCAAAAGTACTTAGAGAAAGTTGCTCTCCAGGTGTTCTAGCAGCATTTGTCTGTACAAGGTATCAGATTTTACAAAGCATATTTTCCATTCAATTTTTGGCATAGATGTGTGGAGTAATGTCACAGTTTGACTTGCACATAAACTGGATGTCAACTACCAACAGTAATGACACAGTAGCAAAGGCTACTAGATAATCCCTTTTTTCAAGCAAACAGGTCAGTTGACAGCAGGTAACACACAGTCCTCTCTTGCTACAAGTGACTGGGAAGAGCAAGACATTCAGTTTTATCTCAGCTGCCCATCCTTCCAGGGGTTGGCTATTAAATCAGTTAAAAAATATGCACATATACAACACCTCTCTGCTCTTGCAGGAATGCTGTGATCATTATACACATTAATTAACACAGTAGCCACGAACAGCAGTTACCCTACTGAGATACCTCAGATCTAAATCAACATGGAACCTGAATGGCTCCCAAACTAATTGAAGTGTGTATATTCACATTTCTTTATTAATGCAAAGAAACACTACTGCCACCCTGGAAGTTAGCCTAACGGAAGAGAAACAATGCATCATCAAATGTGTAATATCACCAGCCTCTTTCTATGTACTAGAACATCAGATGTCCCCCCATATGTTGTTGGCAACCACCCTGACCAACATCTAGGTCTTTCCTTGCAGTCAGATGTAACATGGGATAGGAATCAAAGCTGTGTCCTTGTGACCAGGAGAGCCGCCAACTTCACCCCTGCCCTGCTCTGTTCTCATGGCTTTGCAGAGCCCTGACCTGAGCCAATAGCTTCAAGCCAATCTCCTTCCCCCTACACTCACAAGTGAATCACTTTCCTCTGTTAGGATGAAGTGGTAATATAACCCCAGAACACTTTGCAGACAAAAGGCTTTCCATTTTCCCCCTTAAGTTTCCATACCAGCTGCCACAAATTACAAATTTCTTCAGAGGTAACAGCAACTGTGGCAGAGAAACATAACCCTGCTGACAGATTTCCAGTGCTGACTCAATCGACCATAACCCTCAACCCTCCAGGTACATGGAGGGCAATGTAGGACTAAGAGATGTATGTCAGAGCTACTAGCCTGGAGGTATCTTGCATCTCCAATGAAATTTAGCTAGCTACTAGGAAAGACAAACCATCAGCAGAGTGAAAACTGGCAATCATCATTCCCTCTGCTGACCTTTCTTTTCACACCTACCTGTAGTAGGTATGGCCTTCTTTTCATACCTACCACCTGGTATTTTAGTTACAGTTACACCATACCTCATTTTTCATGTGTTCACTTCTCCCACATGTTAAGAAATGCTCAGCACACTCTGTAGACCTGAAGAACCTCTCCCATTGGGAATAATTAGAAATGTCAGCTGTACTTTCTGATCTGAGATAAGTACATACCTCTTGGGAAAGAGAAAGGGTAGGAGGAACACTTCTACTGAAATTGGAGATATGAAGATTTCACAATCAAGCCCACAGAACCTGGAATTTGCCCCTACTTCTAAGAGTTATTTCTTGGCCTTCTACAGAGATATAACCAGGCTGCAGATAACTGTAAATAGCTGGACATTATATGTAATGAAATTCAAATTTCTATTCTGAACTTTTTTTTTTTGTCATTTTTTCAAAGGTATATCATAGAATCACTCAGGTTGGAAAAGATCTTAAAGATCATCAAGTCCAACCACAACCTAACCATACTACCCTAACTCCAACAACCCTCTGCTAAATCATGTCCCTGAGCACCACAATCAAATGGTTTTTAAACACATCCAGGCATGGTGACTCAACCACCTCCCTGGGGAGCCCATTCCAGTGCTTAACAACCCTTTCTGTAAAGAAGTGTTCTCTAATATCTAACCTAAACTTACCCTGGCACAACTTGAGGCCATTTCCCCTTGTCCTGTCACCAGTGAGAAGAGACCAACCCCGCTCTCGCTGTAAGCACCTTTCAGATACTGGAAGAAAGCAATAAGGTCTCCCCTCAGCCTCCTTTTCCCCAGACTGAACAGCCCCAGTTCCTTCAGTCTCTCTTCATAACGCATATTCTCCAAGCCCTTCACAAGCCTTGTTGCCCTTCTTTGGACCTGCTCCAGCACCTCAATGTCCCTTCTGTACTGAGGTGCCCAAAATCAAACATAGTACTCAAGGTGAGGCCTCAACAATGCTGAGTACAAGGGCAGGATTACTTCCCTAGTCCTGCTCACCACACCATTGCTGATACAAGCCAGGATGCCATTGGCCTTCTTGGCCACCTGGGCACAATGCTGGCTCATATTCAGCTGACTGTCCATCAGTACACCAAGGTCCCTTTCCATCAGGCAGCTTTCCAGCCACTCCTCCCCAAGCCTGTAGGGTTGCCTGGGGTTGTTGTGACCAAAATGCAGGACCTGACACTTGGCCCTATTGAAACTCATACAGTTTGCCTTGGCCCATTGATCCAGCCTATCCAGGTCCCTCTGTAGTGCCCTTCTCCCCTCAGGCAGATCAACATTCCCTCCCAACTTGATGTCATCTGCAAACTTACTGAGGGTGCACTCAATCCCCTTGTCAAGATCACCAATAAAGATGTTAAATAGAAGCTGCCCCAGTACCAAGCCCTAGGGGACACCGCTCGTGACTGGCCACCAACTGGATTTAACTCCATTGACCACAACTCTTTGGGCCCAGCCATCCAGCCAGTGTTTCACCCAGCAGAGCGTACGCCCATCCAAACCATGGGCAGCCAGCTTCTCCACAAGAATGTTGTGGGGGACAGTGTCAAAGGCCTTACTGAAGTCCAGGTAGACAACATCAACAGCCTTACCCTCATCCACTAAGCGGGTCACCTTGTCATAGAATGAAATCAGGTTTGTCAGACAGGATCTACCATTCGTAAACCCATGCTGACTGGGTCTGATCCCCTGATTGACCTTTAATTGGTCCATGATGGCTCCCGAGATTATCTATTCCATAACCTTCCCGGGCACCGAGGTAAGACTGATAGGTCTGATATGAATACCTTTCCAAAGATATTCTTTAGAACTTCAAGAGATGCCTACTAAGAGTTTTATTTGTGCATCAGAAATACAGGTAATGGCAGTGAGAAAATGAAGGCCTTTGGGTTGCTAAGGGAAAGATAGGGAGGTGCTAGACTAGATTTTGTTAGTCTGGTGATAGTATGAAATCAAGATCAGGATCAGACATGCTTTCAAAAGAATAATTTCTCTATATACAAAGGCTATACTTTACTGATCATTAGGTGATTTCCATAGAACATTCTTCCAGAGCATTCTTTACAGTTTGGGAGAATGAATAAGAATGCCAAAGTGGCTGAAGGTGAGGTATAGGTCCAATTTGTGAGAATTAATATGTAAGGGACAACCCTCTCACCTCTCAAATATCCATCAACGAGAAATATCTCTTTTGGCAAACACGTCTGTTAAAAGTTGTAGCCTCTACTAACCAGGGTTGGCAGATGGCATACTCTATGGCTTTTTGCATGTTACTGGTTGCCTTTGGAAGAGTAAATGTGGTCCCTTCCCAGCTGATCACGGCCTGCAGATTAATAAAATACATAGATTCACACACAGCATTAGTTGATAATAAGCAGTATCTCATGAAATCTCCCAGCTATCCACTTCTATCAGGTTTGGCAGACTGTGCATATAATAGTGATGTTGTGGCAGCTCTCATTTTATCACATGTAGATTCTAATGTTTGTGGATCAACCCTGCTGTAACCTACTCCCTCTGCAGCCTTCTGGAGCTCAGATCTGTGCTCCAGAGATTCAAGGCCCTACTCTGAGCACCTTGGGCCGGACTTCAGCAATCTCTGAAAAGCAGTCACATGAGAAAGCTTGTAGAACAGAGGCTTGTAGAATAAGAAAGTTAAAATTACAGAAATAAGATCATTGAGACAGGAAACGCAGCTAGCTCAGAGATTCAAGAAATAAAATATAAAAATGGAAAGCTATAAAATCCTAAGGGAAACAGCATGTCATCAAAACAGAGGATTGGCTCCATGAAGCCATGGAGGCTGATCCTCCACCTCCAGACTGATGTCTGTTTGGCCAGGAATAACACTTTTGGTGCTCTATCAGGGTGGTGATTACACCAACATTTAGACTAGCTCTACTGTAAATTCCCTCTAATATTTGTTATCCCTAAATACTTGCTGTATGCTTTTAATTCCTGCTTGCTGGTCTCTTTGCTCACAACTAAGGTGCCAAAACAAAGTGTCTCAAAGAGGAAGGGTCGTATCTCAGGGGTACACACTACACATTGGCAGACACATGGAAGTGAACCAGGCTCTAGCACTTGGGACTCTTTAAGTGAATTAGGCTGGTAAAATTTTCCCAATCCAAGATTTCCACCCAGTATCACTTTATATTTGCTTGTACAGTCACTGAGCACAAATAACAGCCTTACTCTTGGGCCACTATTAAGACAGAGAGGAGATATGCACAATACATACAGAATTTAAGGTCAAAATGTGTTTGCAGTGAACCAATAATGTTAAGTGAGGAAATAGTGTTTTTGAGAATGAACACTACTTTCCTAAGAAAGAAAAAAAAAGAGGTAAGACAGAGGAACTGTCACTCTAATGTACCTACATTCATCAGATGGAATTATCTCAGTCATCTGGGATAACGTCATAATACAGCACTGTCAGAGGATCAGTGTCTGCTGCTCTGACAATAAATGCTTTGGCTGCTATGTAGCAGCAGGAGATGATCATCTGCCTCAGATGCATTAACGCCTTAGTCCATTCTCATTATCCCTCAGTTCATGGAAGTGTTAGAGCTCTCCTCATGGAGAAACTCATAGCTATGCATCTGTCTGTGAGAGACAGAGATGTATGTGCGGCATGGTGGCAGAGAGCAGCAGGCACTGTTTCATATGTCAGCAGGGAAATAACTTAGCCATGTACCACATGCATTAGGTGTATATGTTGCTAAAAGTGTCCTGTAGTTAATCATTGATATGCCAAATACCTACATGTTCTCATAAGACAAAAGACATTGTGCTCCCTGGGAAGTTCATGCCTACTCAAAGGTTCCCCTTTATTGCATTTGTACATCATGTCCACATTAAATCTCTTGTAGTAACAGCCTTCAAATAATTTCTGTGCTCCAGTTGTCTGCACATACATGGAGAATTTCAACAATTAGCCACAGAGGGCAAATGTCATGTATGGCAGGCATATAACACTTGCCTATCCATAATGGTACCTGCCAGATTGCTTTCATGTTATCCTCCAAAAACAGTTCTTCAGTATGTCCCTGGATAATCACTATGTATACCCAAGAGAGAAAACCCACACAAATATTCAGTGTTAACCTCTATAGCCTTGAAAATATTTTTACTGTCAGTAAATACTGTTCGCAATTCCAGCAACGAAAGAAATAAAATCAACATGGTATTCAATGAGCTTTCAACTTGTACAAAAGTATAGGAACGCAGATACTAAACATAGAGGTGCATGTGAGACAAGGCATAAGCCAGCAAGCCTATGGCATCCCACCTGGGGGTTCTGTCTTTGAAGGAAAGTAATGAGAGTTTGGCAGCTTTGGCCAAGTATCCAAGAGTTTTGTAATTGCTTCACAGCCCCCCAGTCAACCTGCCACAAGTGTGTGCCTGGAATAGTAGAGTCCCAGAGCTAAATCAGCAGAGTCAAAAATCAACTTTCACAGCTTCTGGATACACTGACCCTCTTTCAGCCAAGAAGGTCAAGACTCAATGCTGTACTAATGCACACTAGACACTCAGCACCTTTAAAGAATATGAGAACTTCCTTGACAGACTCCATGTGCTTCAGTTAGTGATCTTTTAATAGTCATTCTCCTGTATTTATGTTATGGAAAATGGAGTCCAATTACAAAGCATCAAACATCATGATAGTCATCTTGAATTCTGCAGTCTTTTTTACAGATTGGATTCACCTTATGTGAAGCATCTGGGTATCTTCCAGGTTGTTTAGTCTGAAGCAATGCAGAATCAAAGCTTCTCATTAGTGTTCTATACCTTTATAGAAGGAAGAATACTGATAAAGAGAGAAGACTGAAGCACAGGCACGTTCCTCACTAGAAGCTATTTTTCACCAACAGTAAAACAGTATATATTGTTTGTAAAGCCTCCAAGTACATAGTAATTAAAGATGCCATTCTCTGCACAGATCATAATTCTCTTTTTCTTTCCGTTTCTCTTTCAATTTCCAGAATGTTTTTTTAAAGAAATACGAGAACTAGGAGTTCATCAGCTTTTCACTCATCTAACCCAACTAATCACCTAAATACATCAACTAGTCAAGACAGGAACTTCTTCTTAAACTGATCTCGATTTCCACAAATAAGTCTGTGCCTGTTAATTGTACACGTTTCCCTTGATGCTCGTCATTTACAGGATATGATGAGTTACTTGAATCTCATGGTGTTTCTGATCCCTGAGTATTTAAATACATGACAAAGGAGTACAGAAATATGTCTATGCATATCCATGCTCTCGCTCACAACCCCAGCAACGATACTACCGCTGATGATCGTAAGAGCAGCTTTTCTTCAGACATCCAGTTTCCTGAATATTCATGAGCAGCAAGAAGCAATGTAAGCTCACACACCAACCTGATTTTTAACACTTGTTACTCAGATGCCTTGACAGACACTGCATCTAAAAGCCTTTCCACCCCAATGTTTTCCAATATGCTCATTGCTGTTACATACAGCCCATTTCTGGCACGCTACATTGCTGTGGAGCAGATATATTCCTTGTTATGTAAGCCTTGCTGACATTTTTGTTTTTGCACCTAGTGGAATAAGCACAAAGATTCTTAGCCAGATCCAAGTCAGGACATAAGAGAGGAAACAACTCTCCTCTTACAAGGCACAGCTTTCTGAGAACTCATTTATTTCTTCCAAACCTAACCTGAAGCACAAAAAGCTACTTGAGAACAGTAACAAAAAAGGTTTGCAAGTAATGACCTAGTCACTCCCTTTTGAACTTTTGGACCAAGTATAAGTGCAAGTGAATGTTATTTCCTATCTCTTTTGACATAGCATAGCACCACAAATCATAACTTTCCCACTCCCTAAGCTTTCTTGTAGACTGCTGGCAATAGAAATAAGAACCTCAGAGCTCTTTAAATGATTTCTCACAATGCCAAAGGAGCTTTAACAAAGACAGAAATTGTAACGGACTACTCCAGCTGTGTCAGAAACCTATATATTCTCTTGATGCATTAGCTGCAGAGCAAGAGGACACTAAAGAAATCTATGGATTACAACTGTCAAAATGAAACTGCTTTTAGGAAACAAAGTGGCTGATCATTGAAAGTGGCCAGAGCAGTTAGAACAGAAAAAATTACTCAAACATTCTACCCAAACCAACAGGGCTACACAAGGGGTTCTAGCATGTTGGTAGACACTAGCAACAGGGAAGGTGCATAAGGGCTGCCTATACATCTCAGCTTCTGTGCTCCAGGAAGACTGCTCCTTATACAAGCCTCCCTTACGTGCTCAGTTTTAAATGGGGCAGTGATATGGCTGATGCTGCAGCTACCTCTAGGGAAACGACTCCACAGTCCCAGTAAATCTTACCACTAAGAGTGCTTTCTGACATCCGGTAGCAACTGGGCAGATCAATATGATGTGAGGATCAGCACGATAGAAAGGTGCTATAAGGGAAAGGAAAAAAAATTGCTTACCAATACCAGAAGACTCCAGGTTCCCAGAGAAAAGCTCTACCAGGGAGAGAACTCCAGAAAGAGACCCTTTCCCAGTAGGGGCCAGCCCTGAAATGAGTTCTAAGAGAGGTGCAGCCAGGCTCCACCCCTTCCGGTCACACAAATGAATTGCCTTCAGCTGTGCTCCCAGGGCTGACCCTGTTCTCTCTCCAGGTGCCCAATCAGTGGTTCAGGCCTAGACTCAACAGTTCCCATACACCTCACAGGCCTTCATCTCCGTACCTAAGAGCAAATTAATTCACTGTTTTTCTTTTCTTTCTTCTTCAAATAACAGTCAAAACAGAAAGTAAAGTTTGTAAAATCCCTATTTGAATATCTTGGGGTTCTTTGGTTTTGGTTTGGTTGTTTTTTTTTTTTTTTT
>JACDJE010000227.1:641844-663469 GCA_016647715.1 Pavo muticus
AAAAAAAAAAAAAAAAAGAAAAAGAAAGAAAGAAAGAAATCCTATAATCTGACTCTAAAATAAGCTGTTCGTTGTTGAAGCATGTTTGCATTGTATTATGAGTAGTTTCATGGTGGGTAAAGCAAAGTCATCTCTGATTTGACACCGGCTAAAAGCAAGAGTTACCACGGCTCAGTTGAACTGCAGGAACTTGTTCAGTTGCACAATACCATGATTTTAAGCTGCAGCACAGACTAGTGAACCCAATGCAACATTTTAATGTATCAAGTTGTGCTGGACTAGAACAGAACACAGTGGACTTTTACCATCAATCATTCACAAGTATCTTTAAAATTATCTGCTTAACTTATACTGTACAACGTAGCTCAGGAATCCTTGATTCCAAGAGAGATATCCATTATCTTAGTCTTGCAAGAAAACATTACCACTAGGGAAAAAAATACCTATTCTCTAACAAAAGAAGTTTTTACATTTGCACTATATATAGTCCGGTCTTTCTTCCTGTATACCCAGGCTCATCTCCACCATGTTATTCTGAAGTGACTTCCTCTCATGCTTATTTCTAGTTAGAAATATCATTTCAGACCCATACATTACAAATTTAATTGAATCAGATAACTTCCGATGATAATCTTTATCTGAAAGAATAAGCATTTTCCGATCAACAGAAGATTTGTACTGGATCAACTGTGAATCACTGTCATAACTTCTCAACCCTAGACTGTATCGAGACAATGTTGTGGTTTAACAGAAGAAGGCTTAGCAGCACACAACTGCTCACTCACTCTCCCCAGGTGGGATGGGGAAGAGAATTGTAAAGGTGCAAGGACTCATGGGATGAGATGAACAGAGTTTACTTGTTTACTTGTGAAAGCTGCGCACACAGGCAAAGCAAAACAAAGAATTAATTTGCTACTTTTCAACAGTCACTTTCATTAAAGCAGGGTTTACCCTTGTAATGGCTTCTTGCAAAGATAAACACTATCACTCTCAGCCTTCCCCCCCTCCTCTTTTATTTCACCAACCTTCACTGTTCCACATGATGCCACGTGGTATGGAATATCCCTTTGACAAGTTTGGGCCAGATATACTGGTTCTGTACCCTCCCAGCTCCGTGCACATCTCCAGCCTGGTTGCTAGCAGGGCAACACTAGAAAATGAAATGTTCTCGACTCTGTACATACAGTGCTTTGCAATAACTCATATATCAGCGTGTTTTCCCCACTATTTTCATCAAAAATCTAAAGCACAGCATCATATGAGCTTCTATGAAGAAAAAAAAGTACCTCAATCCAAGCCAAAACCAGGACAGGTAACATACAAGATCTTACACTGTGGAAAAACATAAGGCTGCTGGACCTAATAGTTGCACTAAAAAAGAAAGCCCCAAAACTAGTAGCCTGGGAGTACCTGTCATTCTGTCTGTTATGCAACCACAAGGTATACGAAATGTCATACCATACAGAACTTTTCCTTCTATCTTTGGAGTGACTTAAAAGAACAAAACCCCGATGCATAATTTAATTCTATTACTATTGCTTTGATTTCCATGAAATAAGCTATTTTGCAGATGATATTTAACCACAGAGTTACCCAGGCCTTTTCTCCACTCACTTTCACCCCCTGTCAGCTTCTAATCTGTACTCCAATTAGTAGGAAATACAACTAATTGCAGCAGAGAAAAATGATGTTTGAGATTCTTAGAGGTCACTTTCCTTGAACTTTACCAGCAGAGATGCAGAGAAACAAACACAGAGCAACAAATAACCTCAAAGTTCCATGGGAAAATGCATGAATAGGTAACCTCCAGGCAACTAACAACTTCCAGGTGCACATTACCAACTAGCTCATCCTTAATTAATTAGCCAGCTGGCCTAGTTTGTTAGCAGCAGCAGTAGAGCAGTACAGGCATGACTTGTAGGTAGGCAGGTAGACTTGATTTCCAGCAATATCTTAGATCAGAGAAAACAGTCTGCTATGGAAAGAGACTACTCTGCAATACAGTCATATTAAAATCTAGTTACACAACAAATCCACGGTTATCTTTAGAAAGTACAGCAGTATTCTTTTTTAATGATAAACACACCACTTTATTTTTTTTTATCTCAGTGATAAGAACAAGGAACATAGAAATTACAATAAGAATAGCTGACTGTCTTTCAACAAAAATATAAATTTCTCTGAAGAGAACTCATTTTTGTTTCGAATGTGACTAGTTAGAACCTTTGTTCAGTATCTTTCTTATTTAGTTTATTTTCTTAGTTTAAAATATTCATATTATGATACAAGCTGAATCTAGAAGGAAATGACTCTCACTTATACTAATGGTAGAGATGAGCCACTAAGAACAGTAAAGTGTTAGAGATCTTGAAAGTAAGTGTTTTCTAGGATCCCCTGCAATACAAATACCTAAAATGAGGATAGAGAAAAAAGGGAATGGCAATGAATGTTTTTGGAGCAATCAGATTTATGGTCATTACTGAAAGCGAGCATGTTATTTAGAATTATCAGGCACTGGATACTTGTGATTCACCCCAAACAAAAATCTGGAAAAATCTAGTCAGTTAGTAAAATGAGTTTGCTTAGGTATAAGACAATGCAGTTTGGCAGCATTAGAAATCATCAAATCATCAAAACAGTCATATTGTAGCTTGTTTGATTCAACTAGAACATTTTAAATATGGGATATGGAAACATCTTTCAATTATTTAAACCTTTGCGGTTTTGCTTTTTTTAGTTAAAATTTAAGAGAAAAAAATAGACATTGAGCTAAAACAGCATGTGACAACTGTTTTGTGTTTTTAAAACAGCTCCCATCAGAACACAGAGCTGGTCATTCTCTCAGACTGTTTAGTTTCTAGTAAAGCAAATATTCTTTATTACTTATGTTTTTATTTTGGTCTGGGTTGAAATGGAGCCTAACAGCTTCTCTTAACTAAAGTATATTATTGTTAAAGACTAATTCCAGAAAGGAATAAAGTCTTGGTTTTGAGACATCAATGACAAAAAATTCATCACTGTCCTTGGTTAATTTTCAAGGGAGCTATTTTTTCTCACTGTTCAATTTTTTTTTTTCTTTTTCTTTTTCTTTCCTTCAGTTTATATTTTCTGACTCTCATTGCGCTTTTTTTCCCCACTAGATTAAAACACCCTTTACCAGCAGGCATTTTCTTCTCAGGAAGGTACTTGTATGCCACAATCAAGTCACTCCTTTAGGAAAAACTAAAGAGATTGAGCTTTTAAGTCTCTCAGTATAAGATTTTTCTACAGCACTTCAATTATCGTTCAACGTTCTCTTTAAAATGTAGACACTCCAGCTAGACTGTTTTCTGGTATTGGCTCTCACTGCACTGTGTACAGAATAAATCCCTCCCTAATCCTACTTGGTACCCCTTCTTACATTTCCAGATACTGAATTTTATTTTATTTTTTTTCCACAGAAGTGTTCTGGGTTTCTCACATCACAATGCTTTTCAACTCTTAAGCCCTGTCTTTCCATGTGTCGCTTTTTTCCCAGGAACAGGCACCATTTCTGTAACTCTTGCATGCATTCTATTTCCTAGAGACACATTACTGCGTCAGCATATTTGAACATTTTTCTCTCTTGGGAATGGTATTGAGCAGGTAATTCAGACTACTACTCCTTACTGCCCTCTTCTCATTGGTACTTGCATTAGTCAATATTTGTGTTATCTTTAAATTTGAAATCATTAAGGATTTAATATTTACTGTTGGAAGATCACAAAAAATGCAAGTGGTACTGGTCATCACACAGCACTGCCAGAGAGCATCTAAATACAGACCTAGGCTATAAGTGGGATAGTGGCAAGATAGTGTCCAGCTGTCTCTTTAAGTGTGGAATGGAGGCAAGACTGAAGAAGGAGTTTATTTTAATCTATAAGGATAGTGTCCTAAATGTGTTTTGGTTTCACAGCCAAAAGAAAAAAGCTAGGAAAATAAGCATGGTTTTTCATGTTTATCTTATTACCTTGAAGATGTTTTCTCATGAAGATTCTTTGCCATCACAGAATCATTAAGGTTGGGAAAGACCTCTAAAATCATCTAGTTCAACCGTCAGCCCATCCCCACCATGCCCACTAACCATGTCCTAAGGTACTGTATAATGAAGTATCATATATATGTTAGAGGATATTAAAGTTACCGCTAGGTCTTTAAAATGAGAAACTGTCATCCATCAACCTTGTAAATCTTGAACACATAGGTGAGAGTATGGAGATCACCTCTCCCAAGTTTTTCCTTGTTCTCAAAGTCATTTTGAAAGCTGTATTCATCCAGCGCTCTTAAAAAGATTGCAAATAGCTTTGGAAGACAATGGGATTTCTCCCTGTCTTCCAGGATGAACTGTATGACATTACAGGCAAAATCTATAGAGGAAGGTGGCTATTTCCCCACCTAACCATCATGTTTAGTTTACAGTGTTGGAGTTCATGCATGTTTCTGTTTCTAATCCATGTCAGCTTCACCTGATCCAAACCCAGGCCTTCTGCCTCATCAGCAAGTGCTCTGTGCAGTCCTTTGACTTTAAATCCAAGGCTCCTAATTTAATCTTGCAAATTATACACATAAATAAACTAACTGAAGTATATATCTGCCTGTTTCCCTCTTCCTCATCATCCAGCTGAACTTCTCTGACTGTTATCAAATCCTGCAGTGAAAATTTTAGCTGTCTTATTGGGTTTGGGACTCAGCCTGCAGTGAATCATGAAGCGCTTTTCATGTCTTTTTGCAACATGCTTTTTTGTCATTGCAGCCTAGCAAGTCCTGAGGAGCCAGTAGAAGAAATCTCCCTCATAGTACCCTCATGGTACGATACTATGACCCTTCATGAAGCTTGAGATTTGGATGAAGCTATTTTCAACCCTGCCAGCAAAGGACCCTGCAGAAGTTTTAAAGACAAAAAACTTCCTGGGGCTACGTGTCCAAATGCCTGTTTGTGAAGATCTCTCTGTCCTGGGGAGCAGAGGGGAAGTCAAACTGGAACTATACACTGATATCACACAGGTTAAAAAATAATGGTCAGATTTCAGGCAAATCGCATTTTCCTGTCTTGTTTAATCTCTGTTGAAGGAGAGAAGGGAGATTTGTGCCTGAATTGTTTGATTTTCTGCTTGTCATTATCTATACAACACCTTAAATTCTCCCCTTCCTAACCTTAGGTGACTTACAGAGGTTCCCTGTCAAACACAGACACTACACAACACTATTAGATTACACACTTTGTTAGAAAATTGGCATTTGAGATACTAAATGATAGCCTGTGCTCTGTAGCCATGCTATCATTCTTGCTCTAAGATCTTGTCAGAGCCTATAAATTAAGCAGAATTTGGGCCTGGAGTTACATGAAAGGGAGGAATGTGGGAAACGGAGTTGCTACTTCGACTCTCAGGACTTACATTTAAGGGAAAATTCTCTCCCACCTGACACAGGATGTGAATATTATCCCAGCACAGTCTATTTTAACTTATGTGTTCCTGAATAAGCAGAATTTTCTCAGACACTGGAGTGACAAGATGTCACCTAAATGACCACTTCTACAACCCGAAGTCTGTATATAATGGCTGTTTCCATTCATAGGAGCTCGATCTTACTGTGGTGCTACTGCACCCTAGCTATAAGAGATGCTGCCTAAGTGTTTAACGACTGAAACAATAGCTTTAACAGCTCAACTCCACAGTGCAGAAGATCACTTCTATGAAAAGATGAGCCAGCAGAGCTTAGACACAGCACTTGAACTACTGCAGAAAAAAACGGAGGATATGGTGAGCCAGCTCACGCCTCTGCTTTCCCGTGTACATTTTAAATCCAAGGATGTGAACAGAGGAATCCTTATAATCTAGTCCCTAGTTACTGAGGAGATGACATTGCTTGTGACTATGACAAAAACTCAGCCAGAAAATAACATGAAAAACAATATTCCTGGGATCTCCTACTACTTTCATCTATCTAGTGGTGAATATCCCACAGCAATTACATACAAAACCAAGGACAAATATCTTTTTCTCTGGCAGACTTTACAGAAGGAAATATCTACATGTTGCCTCCACATCTGTAGAGAAGTTTATTCTAGGGTCAGGTAGTATAACATATACAAAATCCTTTGCTATCCCTAAAAATGGAGATGTCCACTTTCAAGGTAATTAGTAGGCCTGCATGCTGCAGCAGCTTCAG
This sequence comes from Pavo muticus, assembly GCA_016647715.1. NCBI lineage: Eukaryota > Metazoa > Chordata > Aves > Galliformes > Phasianidae > Pavo > Pavo muticus. The sequence goes on from JACDJE010000227.1 coordinate 648,034, forward strand.
TCAGACACAACGTATGCAAATGAATGACTGCAGAAGGCCAGCAGTGCTGTGCTCCTTGGATATAACAGGACTCAAAGCATAGGCAGCTTTGCTGCAGCCATGCTGCTTCAAGGACATAAGGGAGGCTATGTTTATGTGTGAATAAAAGCAGGAAAAACACTCAAGTCCTTCTTCAGTTCTGAAACAGAAGTAATAAGATTTCAAGTAAACAACAAATATAGAACATTTGCTTCAAGTTTAAACAAAGTTGTTTTGAGTAACAAACAGACTCTTGTAGAAGAGAGCGAAAAAGATGACAAAACTCCCCAGTTTGGGGCAGCTGCTGCAATGTCCTTTTTTCTTGTATCTGAGCAACAGCAAGAAATAGCAAGGGATAGCAGATGACAGAACAACAGCAATATCATTCTCACCCTTCAGCCAGATGCACTCAGGATGTACACTCTGGTTTTAAGCTTAATGCAAGGGACTGTGCAAGTGTTCGACTGCCCTTTGAAAAGGTGGAGTTCCTTCTCACATAACACCTGAGCATGTGCTGACTCAACTCTGTCCATGTGGACTCAGAGAAAAAAAGAGGGTGGAAGTAAAGCAGCATGAAAAGGCACAAGGCTGTTCTGCACTTTCCTTTAACCTTTTTGCTGCTGCCAGCTCTAAGAGAAAGCTGATGAAAGAAACAGGCAGCATCAGGTAGCACCTGCCCTGGTAATCAGCCTGGCTGGATGGAGCGTATAGTTACAGTGCTCTCTCGTGGCTGATGAAATCCTCACCGACCGTCCGAGCTATAGTAATCCAGAAAGGAAAGGGATGTGCAGAGTTTTGAGCCTCTTCTCCTGGAGCCACGTGAGTACTAGTACTAGACGATGAAGTCCAGAAGCATAAGCACCCAGATGAGCACAGACAGGCATTTTAAAATCTGTGGAAGAACTGTGCAGATCCAACTCCAACTAAAATTCTCAGCACAGCAACAGTATTTATTTTTAATAGCTTCAAGAAAGCAAAGGCTTCTCTACTCTGTACATGGGTGCATTTTTAATATGGAAATGGATGCCACAAGCAAAAAATGAATACTTTGCTGTCTCTAAGTAAATGCCCAGACACCAGTTACACCAGTATGAAAACCTTGTGGCACAATGTAATGCAGACCAATCACTCCTGTAGTGCCCATCACTTCACATAGATCTCTGATAAAGTTTAGAGCATCATAGTTAAGGAAATATTCCTATTCCTGGGGTGAAGTTGTAAAGAGGCAGAAACTTGTAAATTGAAATATAGCTGCAAACATTGGGTTTTAGCCCCTGACTTCTACCAGTGATGCCAGACGTACAAGCATAAGAAGCAAAATGCCAGACTCTTAGATTTTCTTCTAATCAAGTCACCAGCTAGGAGACATGAGCGGTTTATCAGAAGAAAATTGTATAAGAGCTGAATTTGGCAGGGACCTCTGCAGATACCCAGTCCAACCCTTCTGCTAGAGCAGGCCCACCCAGAGCAGGTTGCCCAGGACCATGTTCAAATGTTTTCTTTGGATTGCGAAGGATGGAGACTCCACAAGCTCTCTGGGCACTCCTTCTCAGTGCTCAGTCACCCTGAGAATAAAGAAGTGCTTCCTGGTGTCCAGACAGAACATCTTGTGTTTCAGTCTGTGCCCATTACTTCTTGTCCTGTCATTCATGTCCTTCCACCTTGCACATCACAGCAGTATTTCATATTTCATAGCACTCAAGCCTTTCCCACATCTGTACTGGTTACTGGGATGCTTTAAAGAACTTTCTACTGCTGATTACAGAACCAGTTGACCAGCAGGCCGTGAGAGTGAGTACCCACCTGTCATCCTATGATCAAGGCTGTAATATCCTTTGCTTTCTTTTATGCGATACAGGCAAAAAAGACTTCAACAACTGAATGCAAACTGTCTTTGCTACATAGAGGGAATATTTCTAATATATTAGTAAGCATGAGTAAGTATTCCATTACACAGTGTCCATTCCAGCACCACCACCTGCACTTTGCTAGCAGACCTGAGGTTACACTGATGATGCACTGAATCAAGTAGGCACATGGGGCCACAAGCAGAGTATGCGAACACATGCTCAGAAGAACACCAAACTTCAGCAAGGAGGATCTTGCCTCAGGAATGTATCTATAGGTGGTTTTTCCGGTTTGGAGGTTAGTCTGGTAATATCTGCCCCAAGACTTCCGCGTGTACAGAGTAGAGAATCACACATTTTAAAATGAAGAAATTTCTATTAGGATACAACCAACTAATCAACTTCTGAATTCAGTTATGTAAATTTCACACCAGATAAACTCTGCTTAGCTGTAAGGCTAGCAATAGGCATAATCTGGATTCACAAATATGTAACAATGCCAAACTTGTTCTCTTCCTTTACCTGTGAAGGTGAGACTGAAACAGGCTTGCTGAGGAGAGAAAACAACAATAATAAAAAAGCCTTAAGTACCTTCTCTTTCCTCTCCTCTCTCTTTTCTCTCCTATCTCCTCTCTCTCTAGTATCCAGTCCAGTTCCTATTTTAAAAGCCTTGAGATTTGAATCTAAAGACTTAGGCACAGAGTCCATTCAGACCTAAGCTGCCATACAGCAATTGAGTGCTGGTGGCTGTTCAGATTCAGTCTCTCATCTCAAGGCAAATGCATCAGATCTCAGCTTACCTCACAGACAAGAAGATTTCAGCTACTCTGAAGCATTTTATGCTTGCTGTAGGCTAAAAGAATATCTAGCCCAGCTGACCTTCGGTAACCTTAGTACATACGTGATTTTTTTCTCTCAGCAGGTCAACCTCCTACCCACTGAATCCCCTAAAGGCGATCTAATTAAGCCAGGCAAGTCATTCCATATAAGCTGTATGTTTCATTTTGCTTCCCACAAAACACACACACTTCTTCAAGCATTTTTGTAGTTTCTCTGAATACTCAATATTAAAAATTAAACATTTCATGCTGATTTCTTTTAAATAAGNGTTTGTTTGTTTCGTTTTTAGAATCTCTAGCCCCACAGAAATGGGAAGAATTGTGTTTATTTGATCACCTCCACTCCATCATCTCTGCTTTGAAAGTTCACCAAAGCTACCGCACGTTTTATCCTCATTTATAAGTGATGCCACTTGCCAGCATCTGTTTACTTCTTTAACCCACTATTATCTACACAGCTTGGCTTTAATATCCAAATAATTTTTCATTCCCAAAGTTCTGGGCCTTCATGAAATGGCATTCAAATTCTTCTTAAAGACTTACTTCTGTGTAAGACCACAAACCTTTATCTTCATCAGTGTACAGCGTGTACATAATTTCATGTGATACAGAGAGAGAGAGATAGCACCCCAAGTTAACACTTCCCTGGGGACCTCCCCATACAGTTTTCCTGTTTGTATGTACCAATTTTGAATTCCTCTGTGCAGTCTCTCATTATTTACTCCTTGCAGGGGACCACAGTTTTTGCTTATTAGACAACTAATAACAACAACATTAATGAACTGACAATAAGGACAAATGAATGCAGCCACTTATTATGTCTGCAACAAGTGATGTCGTGTCATGGATGTCGTGTCCATCTCATTTCTTATTTCATCCAGGAGGAACAAAAGCCATGAGCAATGTCAAAACCAAACATCTCAGTTGTTTCTGTCATTAGAGTCTCTGCATTTCATCATCTGTACATCTCTTCCTTATGTATTATTAAGAATATAAAAGGCAACGTGCAGCTTGCCAGGGAATACTGAACTGGTGTCACTAAAAGTATCTGGTCTTATCTGTGTGCAATTACTCTTCATCTTACTGTGACTTGTCTCTTTCCACCCAAGGAATGTGCTTTGTTACTTCAGTCAAGTGAAACCCAAAAAATCAGCTGTAGGTGGGACAGGAACAACACTGCCACCTACTCAGAAAGGCATATCTGAACTTTCATTTAAACTTTGCCAACAAACTTAAAAGATGACAGAATCGTAGGGGTTGGAAGGGACCTCTAGAGATCATCAAGTCCAACCCCCCTGCCAAAGCAGGTTCCCTACACCAGGTCGCACAGGTAGGTGTCCAGGCAGATCTTGAATATCTCCAGAGAAGGAGACTCCACAGCCTCTCTGGGCAGCCTGTTCCAGTGCTCCATCACCCTCACCATAAAGAAGTTCTTGTGCACATTTGTGCGGAACTTCCTATGCTCCAGTTTCTGCCCGTTTCCCCTTGTCCTGTCTCCACACACTGCTAAACAGAGTCTGGCAATTCTCCATCTTTTAGTCTTCTGCAGTCAGTTCTGACAAAAAAAANCCCACATCTGTACTGGTTACTGGGATGCTTTAAAGAACTTTCTACTGCTGATTACAGAACCAGTTGACCAGCAGGCCGTGAGAGTGAGTACCCACCTGTCATCCTATGATCAAGGCTGTAATATCCTTTGCTTTCTTTTATGCGATACAGGCAAAAAAGACTTCAACAACTGAATGCAAACTGTCTTTGCTACATAGAGGGAATATTTCTAATATATTAGTAAGCATGAGTAAGTATTCCATTACACAGTGTCCATTCCAGCACCACCACCTGCACTTTGCTAGCAGACCTGAGGTTACACTGATGATGCACTGAATCAAGTAGGCACATGGGGCCACAAGCAGAGTATGCGAACACATGCTCAGAAGAACACCAAACTTCAGCAAGGAGGATCTTGCCTCAGGAATGTATCTATAGGTGGTTTTTCCGGTTTGGAGGTTAGTCTGGTAATATCTGCCCCAAGACTTCCGCGTGTACAGAGTAGAGAATCACACATTTTAAAATGAAGAAATTTCTATTAGGATACAACCAACTAATCAACTTCTGAATTCAGTTATGTAAATTTCACACCAGATAAACTCTGCTTAGCTGTAAGGCTAGCAATAGGCATAATCTGGATTCACAAATATGTAACAATGCCAAACTTGTTCTCTTCCTTTACCTGTGAAGGTGAGACTGAAACAGGCTTGCTGAGGAGAGAAAACAACAATAATAAAAAAGCCTTAAGTACCTTCTCTTTCCTCTCCTCTCTCTTTTCTCTCCTATCTCCTCTCTCTCTAGTATCCAGTCCAGTTCCTATTTTAAAAGCCTTGAGATTTGAATCTAAAGACTTAGGCACAGAGTCCATTCAGACCTAAGCTGCCATACAGCAATTGAGTGCTGGTGGCTGTTCAGATTCAGTCTCTCATCTCAAGGCAAATGCATCAGATCTCAGCTTACCTCACAGACAAGAAGATTTCAGCTACTCTGAAGCATTTTATGCTTGCTGTAGGCTAAAAGAATATCTAGCCCAGCTGACCTTCGGTAACCTTAGTACATACGTGATTTTTTTCTCTCAGCAGGTCAACCTCCTACCCACTGAATCCCCTAAAGGCGATCTAATTAAGCCAGGCAAGTCATTCCATATAAGCTGTATGTTTCATTTTGCTTCCCACAAAACACACACACTTCTTCAAGCATTTTTGTAGTTTCTCTGAATACTCAATATTAAAAATTAAACATTTCATGCTGATTTCTTTTAAATAAGTCATATAAATAAGAAAAAGAAGAAAAAAAAAAAAACACCCACAACCAGTGCAGAGCAATCTGAAAAAAGAAAACAGAAGAAAATTGCAGTATAAGCTATTGGTCAGAAACTGTTCACTTGTTTTTATGTTCAACTCTCTAGTATTAACCTGGGAGTGATGGTGCAGAGGGGAAAAACAACACAGAAGAGATACTTTTCACTAACTCCTTGATCCCCAGAGGTAGTATCTGCAACACTTCATGCTGTAAGTTTCACAGCAGGTTTTACTGTTGCTATGGTTATTCAAAATCTTCTGTTCAGTAGGAGAGGAAAAAAATTCTCCAGGTCTCTGCAATACATAGTAACATAGCCATCTTAGTGCCAGGCTCTCCACATGGGGTTAGGCTTCAGCAGCATCACCCTAAATCTAAACATAACATAATGTTAGAACATAAAATCTAAACAACATCAAATTAAGGGCACTTAAACATTTAAAAAGAATTTAAAGTGACACCTCTTTAATTAAGAAGATGAAGTTATTATGAGAAGAAAACAGAGGAAGGAAGGGAGGAAGGGAAGAAGGAAGGAAAGAAGGAAGGAAAGGTCTCCCATCTTTAGAATGTTCTTTTCTCAGTTTTGCAAATATAGTTTCAAAGCACTGAGCAGGGTACAGATTTCAGGAGGTACAGAAATACATTTGAGTTTTGTCACTAACTGTAGTGTTTTTTCAGCATCTTGTTTGTTAGCTCAATAAAAGTGCATTAATCAGATTGAAAGCATGACCAGTAAAGTTGGTACTGAGCAGATCATGGTTCTCAATATATTTGTTACCACTCAGGCAGCTGATTAGCAGTATAATACGATGAATTGTTTAGCTGATACATGATTTTATTTTCCTCCACCCCTTTTTTGATGTTTTTCCCCACTCCTTGAAATAGACCAGGGGCTGCTTTCATTATTTAGCAACATTCTATTCAGTACTGGACAGTTCTGTTTATTCTTCTCTACATGGGACTAATATTTAAGAGCAAAAATATGAAGCAACTTGGATACTACCACATAAGCATGGTAAGAAAGGCTCCAACTCAAACAGATCTCTGGGTGAGAACAGAGAACTTCGTCTGGTGTCTTCACTTCAGAGGGTTGTGCTGTGCAGCGTTTTCACCTCTCACAGTACAGGCTCAACTCCCAGCTCAGGGATGCAGAGTGGTCTTGGTCAAGACTCTGTAAGAGCACATAACTATGTAGAGTCATAGTCTCTGCATTCCTGCTCCTATTCAATAATTTCCTGCTTATTCATCCGAGAATCACATTAGTTTTCAGTCACTGCATCACACTGAGAGCTCTTGTTCAGCCAATTAGCCACCCTGACTTCGAGTTCCTTTCAAGGTTACTGTTTCCCTGGAAGCAAGCACCCTGCTTTGTGTGTGTATGCAATCATCTTTGCTCCCCTACGGATGACCTTGCATTTGGCTACATTAACATTTGTGCTGGTTAAACAAGCCCCACTTCCCAAATGAACTAGATTGCTCTGTCAAATTGATCCAACTTTATCACTATTTACTCTTACTAATATTGTATCCTCTGCAAATTTTACAGGTACTGATTTTCTCACTTCTGAGCCATTAATAAAACCACTGAATTGTATTAGGCTAGAAAAGATCCCTGTGGAACCCTGCTGGAAATACCCTCTGTGGATGATGATTCCTCATTTACAATTCCTTTTTTGAAATCCATCAGCCAATTTTAATCTATTTATTATGTGCTACATTAATTTTGCATAGTTCTAATTTTTTAACTGGAATGTCATGTGGTACTAAGTCAAATGTAAGTCTAAGTGCAGGTAGATGTCAGCACAGTTCCTTTTATTATCCAGCCTAGTCAAAAAACAAGTTCTGTTTGCTCCAATAGATCTATTCTCCATAAAGTGAGATGTGCAAAAGTTACTGCTCAAGACTGTGCTTTGAAATAAAATGCTGCATCCAGGCAATTAATGAGCAATGAGGAACTGTAACAGACAGATTTTAAATAGGGAGCAGAGCAGCTGCATTTTCTTACTGACGAGTCTAAATGCTGAGGGAGGCCTGACTACCATTTTGAACACCAGAAGGTAGTTGTGATGATTCAGTGTATTCCTCACAGTACTAAACGCAGACTTGGAGCAGCATTAAGGATCTTAAGGCTGGTAGAGCTGCTATGTTCAAATAGTCCTGCACAGTCAGGGCCAAACCTAAATTGACTTTCAGTGCCTTTTTATGTAAAGAGAATTAAGACCACGAGATACAACATTCTATCTCAGTCTGAGGCTAGATAATTGCATCTGTATCTCTGAATCTGCCTTACAATTGGATAATAATTTTCTCTTGCTTTTTTCAGTATCAGTAAATAATAAGGTAGGGTACAGTTTATCAGCTCCTGAGTATATACTTTCTTAACAAGAGGCTTCTTTTCAATAATTAATTAATCTCCATGAGTATGCATGTACTTTCACTTCACAGATGCTAAGCTACAGATTGCAATATAATTTGAAATCCTTCCTCTGAAATTGCTAGCCACTCTATGAAGTAGAAAGAGGCAATAATAGTAATAAAACAGCACATACAAATTTACATAAAATTAATGCTTCGCTATTAATTGATACTAGTTTTAAACATCAGATTTCTTTCAGTTATTTGGCACAATTAAAAAATCCTTTTCTCTGGAAAAATGCATGTTTCCTAATCTTAAAGTCAACATAAAGCAAACTAAACAAAAGCACTGTAAAGTATCTGGACATAGAAATGAATTTGTTGCTAGAGTCCAATTCTGAACACCCTACTCATCATAGAAGATACCTCACATTCACTATTACACGCTCTACATGCTATCAGTAAAAAAAAGGACTCTCATGAGAAGTACAGGACTTCTCTTGATGAATAAAGTTGTAACAGTTAGCCTGAATCATTCCATCTGATTTACTACATATAAATACATTCATATCTATGCAATCTCATTGAAATCAATAATTGTCACCATATAAATGATATCACTCATAGGCACTGTATATAAACTGAATATAGATAGCTGTGACACAGGTTAGATTGATACAGCATGGCAAGACACTCCCTCTAAATTTAATGCCAGACCTAACTTTGATTTGCTTTAGTTCTGTTGGATATAATAGCAGCCTTGTGATCTCAAGCTCATGATGCTATTAACTCACTTAATACAGATTTACTCACTTTCAAGAATTTGTAATAGCTCCCTGTGGTCATTTTGGTCACCTCTTAAAATTAAGGTCTCTCTGGACATTCCTTCAAGTAATTTATGAATGGGTCAATGAAACTGTTAATAATACCAGCTGTCTTCTCTCACTCCAGACATGTTTCAAAGAAGTAATTTTTACTCCCTTCTTATGATGGCAACATTTCTTGCTTGGCTTAGGATGAGCAACTGCTATTGCTTCTGAATTATTGCACAGATAAGATATGGATTTGAAATAGACTTTTCTAACATGTCCTACAACATGCAATTTAAGAGAATAGAAGTAGAGGATATACTTAAGGAACCATAATTCACCAAGATGCAATCCTGTACCCCTGCATATGCCTGTATTAGCTGTGAGCTTTAGAAGAGTTTTAACTCTCTGCAAACACAGTATTAATATAACTGCTACTATGACTATGTGTCAAATGCTGCTTCTGTAGTTTCAGCTAACTTTTTAGGTTATAGTCTTACACAATATTGTGTTTGCTAATCAACAAAATACCAGCTATGTACCACTATATAGAAACTGGAGTTTGTGATAGCTGATCTCTGATTAACTGCTGTATCAGCTCAGCTCAGAAAGTGACTTGTGCAGCCAGTAATGCTGCACATCATTTCAGTGATAGTGAACTGTGAGGTTGGCTAAGCTCTCAAGGAAACATGCCCTTATTGCTTGGTTCACCACTTACGAATTCGTGAAAGTGATGAGCACCTATGACGATGCAATCTGTTCATTGTTTGGAAAATATAACCACAGCAGGAAAATAGCAGAAAAACTTTAACAACCTGAGAACAAAGGCACTCATCCAAGCTAGTTCACGGTAACTGACTTCCTAACCTTGGTCAAGTATCTTGCTGATACTCGGTTGATCTTGTAAGAGCAATAGTTTTGAAACCAGCTTCACGGTTCAGAGTTGGAACATAAAGCTGTTTCAAGCTGAGTTAGGACTAAAACCTCTGATTCTCACTTAGGCATGGACGCTCATGTCCATGTTACCTGGTTCTGTCCAAGTTCACTTACTCTGACTCTAAGCTGCTCTGATGTATGTATAGAGAGTATAATAGAAATATATACACTTTTAACTGAAATATTTGTACAAATAAGAAATGAATGAAAATGTGTGTGCTAGCAACAGCAGAAACAGCAAAACAAGTGTTAAAAGAATGGTCTGCATTAACAAGAAAGGACACTGTTCCCAGCAATAAAACTGAGAAATATGTTGTTCATGTCAAGACCACAAAGTCTGCACTCTGGTAAGACCATAGCATAAATGATTCATTGGGGGAGATCCTACACTGACAGCAGGAGAATGGCATCAAGGTCATATTCCATCACAAATGTCATTCCTTTTCTTGTTAGCCCATAAAGAAAACAAGATATAGCTACACAGATATATATAGGTATTCCAAATATATATTACAGACAAGAAAGATAAAGAAAATGAGCAGTAACCTTGCTTAAGATTTAAGGACATGAATGCAAGATTCTGAATCAAAGGACAACCCCATAATAACTGTTCACTCCTAATGTGTATAAAATTTCAGCTCCCACATCACCTCAGTATCATCAAACAAGAACTCTGGAATGTGATTAGTACTCAATACCCGGGACATTTCATATCCCCATGTGGTAAAAGTTATCCTAGCAGAACACTTGGGCACATTCATCCTAGAGTTTCTGAGAATGTGGATATGAGAGTGTCAGTGAGTAAAATCAATTTATTTAGAGCTTCTGAAAATAAATATCAACTTACTCTTCCAGAAGGTCTTGCACTGAGTTTTGTTAAAGTACTTTCCTTCAAGGTCAGATACACTACTTCTAGTACCAGCTACACGATTTTTCAGGTGTGTTATGACATGATACTCTCCTTTCTGCTAGTGCTGTGCTCAGTTTTGGATGTCACAATAAAAGAAGGACATTAAACTATTAGTGTCCAGAGAAGGGCAATAAAGGTAGCGAAGGATCTAGCAGGCAAGAAATATGAGTAGCAGCTGAAATAACTTTGTTCAGCCTAGAGAAGAGTGAGAGGAGACCTCATGGCAGCCTACAGCTCCTCACTAGGGAAGCGGAAGGGCAGCACTGAGCTCTGCTCTCTGGTGACAGCAACAGGACCCAAGGGAACAGCATGGAGCAGCATCAAGGGAGGGTCAGGTTGGATGTTAGGAAAAGGTTCTTCACCAGAAGGTGGTCGGACATGGAACAGGCTTCCCAGTGGTCAATGCCCCGAGGGGTTTGGACAACACTCTCAACACAGGGTTTCACTTTTGCTTGGTCCTGTGTGGAGCCTAGAGTTGGACTTGCTGATTCTTATGGGTCCCTTCCAACTCAAGACATTCTATGACTCTACAACACTGAACTGTACCATACAGATATGTCCTCTAGGTCATATGGTCCTGATTATTTGAATAAGAAATAAAGAAAAATAACGTTTGATAAATCAGTAAGAACTCAGATATGCGTAAGCGTCTAGGTTAGTCCCAGATATACTAAGTTTGGTGCTGTCTTCTTACAGAGACAGGGAGAACAAAGCTGAGTGGATACAGGGAAAAATAGATGCACAAGCAGGTCTGAGTCTGTCCCTCAGCTAATCCTTCAGTACCTGATTATGATTTCAGATGTTCCCATGCTCTTTAGATAGCCACGTAACATTGGATGTTTGGCAATTATCACTGTAGCTGCTTGTTAAAAAAAGAAAAAAAGAAAAAAAGAAAGAAAAGAAAAAAAAAGTGAAGTTGATAAATAAGGCCTAGGATAACAAAATACATCATCCACCCATTATCCCTTCAATGTATATAGCCTGCTGGCACCGTTCAGAATTAATTTACATGATAGATGCTTCTACTTGAGCCTAAAACAAGGCTGGTCTGCATGTCATTTCCTGTCAGGAGATGCTGAACCTCGATTACTTATTTGAGATAAATGATGAAATAAAAATACACTTTACAATCCAAAATCCACCTCCATCTACTGTATAATGCCATATTTTTTTCTTTCATTTTTTCCCCCTAAGACACTAGCCAAAGTAAAAAAATAAAAAATAAAAAATTTTTATTTTTACACAACAACCCCTTTGCTCCTTGTAAATGACCTAGCTGCCTCAGCCATGAAGGCATGAGTTCTGTTCAGTCCCAAATGTCCCAACAAAATTCCATGTAGAGAAGAGGAGAGTAAGCTGTAAAGTCTATGTCCAATGCACTAGCTGAAGCTACAGCATCTAAAACTCCTTAGCCCTTATTAAAGTACCACATGTTGTATATATTCTGCTGCTATGCTGATTGGAAAACAATATTAAAAATAGAGTGTTAAGGGACTAGGAAGAGATTTATTTCATGACAATACCAACTTAGTCATTACCTTTCTTACATTATCCAACCTGTCTATGAAATAATTGAGCTTCCAGAACTGGTTGATCTCAGTGAGAAATTAAAAACATCAGAAAGCCTTTTATACCTTTCATAGAACAGTACTCAGTGAGATCAAGAGCTGTTATAACAACAAATTGAATTAGAGTCTGTCTCCTCTGTGTGCAGTTTCTCAGTTTACATATGTAAGAAATGCAAAGGAAAATACCCCATGGGGCGTGGCAAAGATCAATCCATTAATGTGATGTATTTGAGAATGTAAAGTGCTATTAAGTGCTACACTGATTATTTTAATCAGCACCATTTTCACACCATCTGCAATTCTATGGCTACAAATGTGGCTGTGGAACTATATCCCAGGTATACAGCATCTCCTACTCTCTCTATTCATACTTCATCATTAACAAAGCATTCAAATGCTTCAGGTGAAATCACATTCAGCTGTAGAAAAAAACACGAAAGAAAATGCAATGTTATCCCAGTTCCTTTGAAGAGCCCAGGCATTGTCACAAAGTCACTTGAACATATGAGACATTTTTTATTTACTTAGGCTTTATATTCTTGTTTAAGAATCAGATTGGGATGAGGAAGGAGGAGATAAATGCAGGCTTTTTAATTTTCATTTTTTCTCAGATAGATGTGGTAACTGTTTTATAGAAAGTGATAAAGGAAGATTCAGATGCCACTGTCAGTTCTGAAACAAAAGAAAGTCACATACTTCCTTTTTTTTTTTTTTTACTTACATGTCAACACTTTAAACATAAAGAGGATGAAATGTTTTATTAACCACACACACTAAGTACCTACTGTAACCTTAAAAAGATGAGCAAGTAGTACCAAAATCAGTGGGGAGAGAGTTTAGCAAAAAATCTGATTGCACTTTCTCAAGAAACAGCACAAAGGTGCTAAGAAATTCTGAAATATTCTTTTTTACTCTCTTTTCTTTTCTTTTCTTTTCTTTTCTTTTCTTTTCTTTTCTTTTCTTTTCTTTTCTTTTCTTTTCTTTTCTTTTCTTTTCTTTTCTTTTCTCTTCTTTTCTCTTCTCTTCTCTTCTTTTCTCTTCTTTTCTCTTCTTTTCTTTTCTCTTTTCTTTTCTTTTCTCTTTTCTTTTCTTTTCTTTTCTTTTCTTTTCTTTTCTTTTCTTTTCTTTTCTTTTCTTTTCTTTTNGAAAATCTGGCCTTTCAATGGGTTAATTATAAGATAAATTTTGTCCAGGCATGAAAATTTCTGCTATTTTACTTTTTCTTCTAGCTCACTAATTCTGAAAGTCTCTTTCATCTGAAGGTCCTCTGGAGACTTCCATGAATAGAGTTCCTGACTGACAGTGAGCATCGCCAGAGGTGAAAACATGGGGAAAACCATCAGATATGAAAGTTTCACATGTAAAATAGCAGTTGATGTGTGACTCGAAAAAACACAACATCTTTTTACTGGGGCCAATAGGAACCTTCTTCCTTACAACTATTCCTTCCAGGAGCAATGAATCCACAGGGCAGAAAGGTAGTTTATCGGTACATTACCTCCCCTAAGAATAAAGTGAAATAAGTATTAAATTAATATATATCATATACATATAGTATTGTAATATTATATACTATAGGCAAATGTTCAAGATCATAGCCCATAGCATCTCAGATTTTATCACAAGAAATTTAGCAGAAAACGTCTGAACTTCTCTAGTCTGTATCCTATTGCCAACTTCAGCTGCTTCTGCAAATGGCGTAAAATCTGGTGTTACTGACCATCTGGAACTCATGGAGAAGCATTGTGGAAATCCTGCACAGCAGTAAAAGGTGATTCAGCCATAGGGAAATCTTGTCCAACAGCATTAGATTTTCTCAGTAGTCATTCAAATTCAGGTATTAGCTACACACACATAATGTACCATATCTAGCAGACTGAATTCCAGAGCTGGGAAAGGGAAGTTGAAATGAAACCCTTTAAAAAAGGAATAGAGCCAGAGCATACAAAATGTTCAAGCAATAGTATCCTGTTGATCAGTTTATAAGAGACTTGTCACTCACTGACACAAGGTAGAGCTCCCAAAGCAGAGCCATTCTTTACATGAAATCACCACTCCTGTCCTTCACAATTGAATGCAAAATGAAGGTCATAAGACTGCTTTAATATTTGCTACTTTTAGCCCATTTGCACCACCACTTAACTAAACCATACTATGTAAGATACGGAATAGATGAAATAATCAATTATAAAGAGTATGCACATTTTAATTATTTATTTGCTTTCATTTCTAACATTAATTTTAATAAATAGAGTAATAAAATTCACTGCAAGGGGACAGTAAAGTACACAAAATGTTTTACTGTTTATACACAATAAATAATGTGTGGCATCCATCTCCACCAGACAGGAAATAATAACTGATGATCACTCATCATTTCAGAAGAAAAATGTCATATGAAATTTGAGCTATTTTATACATTTCCTAATAGATCACAAGAAGGAAAGAGAGATCACAAGGAGAAATCTTCTGCAAGTGAAGGTTAATCCTCTCAAAACTGACTGATCAAAACATGTTTAAATTAGAGTGAGACTTATTTTTAATCTCAGGAGACCAGGGGAGGACGGAAAAAAAAAAAAAGGAATGATGATTTTCTCCTTAACTAAGACCTAAAAAAAATTTCTTTTGTGCTTTTCTAATTTTTATATTGAAGAGTATCTGTGAAATACATTGACTAAAAATAGCTACAGAATCACTTCCTTTGCTAAAAGCAGTTCACAAAGAAAGTTTGCCAGCACAGCAGAATCATGAGAATGAAGTAATTATTTGTAGAAAACATTAAATCTGACTTTTATCTTTTTCACAAATTGCCCTTGACCGATCAGTTCTCATCTGAAGAAATGTGTGGGCTGGCATAAGGATACTAATCATCAGAAAAAACAATGAGCTTTTAGAACAAAATTAAAGACAAAAAAAGTGCCAGAAAATAAACAAAAAGCTACTTCCAAGAAGCAGTTGATAATCACTTGAAATGGCAGTGGATAGCATTAAATGTCCTCTACCCACGATGTACTTCCAGTCTCATATTCACATTCATTCACCTCTAGCATATTTACCAGACATCCAGACATCAGATGTATTTCTGTCCAGGATAGAAGTCTAGATAGCATATGGTTCCTACTTAACAAAGAGAACAACATTCTTTTTAGAATATTAGTATTTATAGCTGTTAATTTCTTTAGTAAATGCTATCCACTTAAGAAAAGTATTATTCACTTAAAGGCCCAAAATGTAATAATAAAGAAGAAATATGTTCACAGACCACCTACAGCTCTCTATGATTTAGTCTGCTTTTTTTTTTTTTTTT
>JACDJE010000227.1:666747-852735 GCA_016647715.1 Pavo muticus
TTTTCTTTTCTTTTCTTTTCTTTTCTTTTCTTTTCTTTTCTTTTCTTTTCTTTTCTTTTCTTTTCTTTTCTTTTCTTTTCTTTTCTTTTCTTTTCTATGTTGCCTTGCTCTGCTAAATAGCAAGGGAACATGCTCCTGCTGTCTTGTTACTGCTGTGATGAAGATTAGCTCTTGACCTTGCTACTTGAGGATTATGTTACTCTCTATAAAACAGTCTTCTGAACAAAAGTCAGCCCCCTCTCTTTGTTACTTCATACTGAGTAGCCAAAGGTTCATCCAATACTGAGTTTATCCCTTATAGAGCTGGCAGAAGCCAGAATGAGGCCTGCATTGGCAGCTGCACCATCTCCTTCTGTACAGATCCATCATGTCAGTGGAGAGGTACAGAGGACAGAGAAGGAGAGTCAAAAACAAATTAACAGACAACCAAAATATTTATGAAACTGGACACACTAAGAGACACAGAGAGACACAGTAATAGAGAAGGTAAAGCTCTGGCAGGGATACAAAACCACCAGCTTCCCAGCCTCAGTGCAGGCAAAAATATAAAAAAATAAAAATGGATGAGCGTGCCAAAAAGAGATAAGGGTTCTCTTTCTTCCTCCCTTCCTTTGCCTTCCCTTTCTCTTCTTCTGCCATTAGACATGCCCATCAAAGTCTCTATAGAATCACATAATGGCTTAGGTCAGAGGGGTCCTGAAAGATCATCTAGTTCCAACCCCCTGCCATAGGTAGTGTTGCCAACCACAAAAACCCTGTAGCAGAGGATGGTTATAGTTCGAGTTGTTCTTCTGCATGGATATCTATACGAAGAAGGCTGGAGATTTCTGGCCAAAAATGCAAAGAAGTTAATTTGGTCCTGAATTTGTATTTGCAGTCTTGATGGGAAGCAGCCTGTGTAACCTCCATGAACTAAACACACCACAGTCAAAAGCCTTTGGCACCAGTAGGGGATTAATGACCAATTGAAAAGATGATGGCTCAAAGAAAGCTGAACCATCATTAAGTCTGTTTTCTGTGCCAAGGTTATTTTCATTATAGGCTTTTTTTAAAAGCACAAGGAAAAATAAATATTACAGAGCAAGTAATTGCTTACATTGAGCCAGTAGTCCTCCTGATAGGACAAGGGGGAATGGCTTTAAACTAAAACAGAGGAGATTCAGGTTAGACATTAGGAAGAAATTTTTTACTCAGAGGGTGCTGAGGCACTGGAATAGGTTGCCAGAGAGGTTGTGGATGCCCCATTCCTGGAGGCATTCAAGGCCAGCTTGGATGGGGCCCCTGGGTACCCTGATCTAGTGACTGGCAACCCTGGCCATGGCAGGAAGGTTAGAACTAGATGATCTTCAAGGTCCCCTCCAACCTAAGCCATTCTATGATTCTATAATTTTATGATTTTGAAAGGTTTTTGCAGTTTTTAAGGGTACCGTTTTTACTTTTGAGATAGTTTTCCATTAGTCTTTAGAAATCAATGCATAGCTTGCCTCATATTTTATGCAAATTGAATAACAGCAATGTACTTGGCACCTCCTCCAGCAACACTGGAAGAAAAACCCCAGAAATGAGCCAGCATTTGTTTTGCTTCAGATGCCCCACTCTAAGATATGGCCAATAGGTAATGGTTGGAAATGATTGGAAAAGCACAAGTTCTACACCCACTTTCTCATACCCAAAGACATTATTATAGTCTAGAACACCTGTTTCTAGTTTGGAATGATTGCTAAGAAGACCTGGGAGTCTGTATAAAATTTACTAAAGCTATATATGCTGATAAGGCAAGCTTTTGTAAATGGTCCAATTTTGGCTGTATGGACAATAGCTCAATGACCAAAAGGCAAATAGTCGGCAATTTCACGTTGCAAAAGACACAATCCTAATGTTACATTAACTTTCTGTTGGCATAAACCTAAGATAATTAGTGCTTTTTTTAGACAAATATAAATGAGAATAACAGAGACTCTTGTAGTAGTATCCAGACTATTCTTTTCTGTAGCTGGATTGTTTATTACTCTTTATGTACTCATTTTTATGTGTCGCCTTTCCATACTCTGGCATCTTGCATGAAGTAGAAGGGAACAACAGAGTCTGGGGAAGTGCTGAAGAAGCCAGTGGTACATGACCAGAACACATGCTATGACGAATTCTCTTATTAGAAGACTTTTTTGGCTCTAAAACAATGGAATCCACTCTTACTAAACTGTCATGTTACAAATACCTCAGTATGTCATGTTCCCTCTGTTACTCACTGTTGAGTATATTTTAGCCTTTTGCTTCACTGCTCTATTCTAAGCTTTCTCTCCATATCTTAGCAAAACCAAGATTACAGGAGAAGATTCTAACCATGTTTGTGAAACATGGAATCCCAGTCATAAAATTGGGGTCCAAATATAAATCAAGTAATGCAAATACTCAAAATTAAAAAAATCATCAGGTAGAGATTGAAAAACAGCCTAAAATCTTGAGCCTAAAGGAGAAATATGTAGCAATTTAAAGGACAGACATCCATCACAGGCTTGAATGTTTCCCTACAGTGGACATAAATATTGATCTGCCTGTAAAACAGCTTCTTTTTCCATTGTCAGCAATTTACTAAAAACACAGGATTACACTGAATCTTTAAGGATTCTATTTTTATTTCTTTAATTTTTTTTCTTCCCACACACAGTCTTTCCTCCTGGCTCATTATAGTCTTTTTTCTTAAAATCTTACATATCTACATATTACATGCAGTCTTTCAGACCTAAGTCTATGAACAAGAAATTATGCACCAATGATGGCTAATACAGAAAGACACACAGCAAAGCAATAGTTAACATATTTTGTCTCTTTGAAGCAGTTGTAGATATATCAAAATGAGAATATTATATCAATAGACAGCTTTGTTATCCACAATTAAATCAACTTCATCAAATAACTGAAGAACTCAACCTAAGGCTTTGATGCAGGAGAGAAAAAATTGACATGCAGCCTCATCAGACTGAAAAAGGCATCTTTTTTCTGCTTTTAGGCCTTCTAGCAGTTGTTCAAGTAACACCTCAGGTGTTGGTCACTATAAAGCTCTCTAACAATACTCAAGTAAGGAATAATCACTATTCAGCAGAGCATGTACTAAAATTTGAACAAAACAGGGAAGATTAGCATGGCCCCTGCACAATGATGACATTCAAATTCGTGAAGTGTTCCATATTTTTAATGTCATCCTAGCTTGTATCAGAAATAGCGTAGTTCACAGGACTTGGGAGGTGACTGCCCCTCTGTACTTGACACTGGTGAGGCTGCACCTTGAGTGCTATATTCAGTTTTCAGCCCCTTGCTACAAGAAAGACATCGAAAACCTGGAGAGTGTCCAGAGAAGGGCAATGAAGCTGTGAAGAGTCTGGAGCACAAGTCTTATGAGAAGCAGCTGAGGGAACTGGGATTCTTTAGTCTGAAGAGGAGGAGGCTCAGGGGAGACCTTATTGCTCCCTACAATTACCTGAAAAGAGGTTGTGGCAACGTGGGGATTGGCCTCTTCTCCCAGGTAACAGCATTAGGATGAGAGATAACAGCCTTAAGTTGCAACAGGGGAGGTTCTGGTTGGATATTAGGAAAAATTTCTTCTTCAGAAGAGTGATCAGGTGCTGGAATGGGCTGCCCAGGGAGGTGACTGAGTAACTGTCCCTGGATGTGTTCAAGAAACTTGTGGATGCGGCACTTAGGAACACGGCACTTATTGAGCATGGTGATGATGGGTTGATGGTTGGACTATATTATCTTAGTGGTCTTTTCCAACCTTAATTATTCTATGACTCTATGAATAGAATACTTGTTTGGGATTGTTTTTTTCTATCACTTTCTCACTTTCTATCACTATGTAGTCCCACTTCTTCAACATAAAAGCTTCCAGTGTCCACTGAGGACAAGAGCGGATAAAAAACAAGACAGTTCTCACTAGAGAGCTTTTGAGCTTTCTCCACATCTATTTATTTTTTAAATATATTGTAAGACTTTAAAAAGGTAGAACTAGAAAATCAGTCAGGTGGAATTTCTTCTGTCAGGATTAAGAAGAACAGGTTCTATAGGAATTTAAGTAAAAGATTAATCTGACAGAAAGTGAGCTCAAGCAAAAGCACAGTTTGTAAAGGAAATTTTGTGGTATCACATTTTTTCCAAGCACTTCATTGGATGTGTTAGCTAGCATATACTTCTAGAATATTTATCTGCTGCAGTCCCCTTCATTTTGCTTTAAAGATAAAAGAAAAATTGGTACCTCATAAATCAGATTCAGTACAGTAACCAGTAAGGAAGGATTTTCATTGACATGATTGTTTTATATCAGCTGGGGAAAAAATAGACCATCTCAAGCTCAGCAAAATTGAAAAGGTGTTAAAACACATGATGTATTACTTCTCCTAATGTGAATAACTATTTTTAATTTTTACTAATGATTATAAATATTTTGGTCTTGTTTTCCCCCTGTATTACCAATATTTTTGAGTCTTGCAGATCATGCATACAACTGACAGAAACAACTCAGTTAATCCCAGCTGCCTTATAAAATCATGTATTTCTATCTTTCGGTATGCTAAAGGAATTTCAAATTCAGTCAAGGAATGCTGATGCCATCAAACTATAGACAGAAATTTCATACCAGTGATAAAGTAAGGGGAAGAAAAAACTGAAATTCATAGGTTCTAGAAGGCAGTTGAAACTCAAAGGGCTGCACTAGCATAATGACAAAATTAATCCACTACTGCTTGTTTACTTTGCTTAAATCAGCTGATGGAAGAAATCACTGAGAGTGCCCATCAGAAAATAAGAAAATGTCTATAATGGCCACTTTCTGAAAAACAGTCACAGCAATAGCAATAGTCACAGAAATCATCAGAAAATTCTCTCTCAGAAAACTCTTTTTGCATATAATTTTTCTTCATCTTGGATTAAATGTGTCTGATGCAACAGAGTAGCTTGAAATATCTGCTTGTGAACTGAGCAAATTACGGAATTCTCTACAACCCTATGAAGTAGGAAAGCTTCAACCTCAACTTCCAGATGGGAAAAATAAGGCACAGAGATGAGTTGGTGAATGAGAGGAAGTCAGTAGCTAAGACGAGAGAAGAACCAAGCAATTCCTACTTCTAGGTTTCTGCTCCAGGCACCAGAAAAATATGCCAAGTACTCAGTAATTAATATAATAATTACTTTACAATCTCAGCCCCCAAGTTCCATCCTCAAAAGCCTTTGCTGTCATTTCACCCACTCCTTTTTCTCTGTACTCATCGAGATTCCATGGAAATCTAAACAAACCAATTTGTCTTGCTTTTCATTTCTGATTTTCTATTAGATAGATTTGTTAGCTAACAGTGAAAGCTTCTTCAATGTGAAGTTATAAGAGGCAAATAATATCATCATTACATGATAGGAGAAACCAGCACTGGTGATACAGGACTGTACTTCTTCAATTTCCTTCCCTTTTTCTTCCCTTCCCTTCCTTTCCCTTCCCTTCCCTTTCTCTGTGCCACGCCCACTAAGAAGCTCATCTAGTTCTGTCACTGATTCCAGTTACAGTCACCTCTCCTACTATCATTTTTTCATATATTTACTCCTCTTCTACATGAAATTGCATGATGTGAAACTGCACACTCAAGTTACTCATTTCAGATGATGTTTTCCATGCTTCCTGCTAGTAACAGAAAATGGTCTTCCTTACATTATGCACCAGAGCATGCATTCCATAATTTAAATTAGTTCAAGTGAGGTTCACCTTAAAATTCTCATTGTTTCAATTGGAAAAGAGAATCTGATCACATCTCAACCATATAACTCATGCCTTTGTGATTTGGTGTCATTCTCAAACCCTCATATTGTATATTGTCTGCTAGAGCAATTTCTTCCTGTTGTAGCTGTGCAGGCTTACGCCTTCCTGTACTAAGTAATATTGATAACAATATTCACCTGGGGAAAAACTTCAGATATCCTATCTGGAGGAAAAACTCTCTCAGAAACAGAGATAAATCCATTTGACTACAAAGCATTTATATGAAGTTATCTAAAACATATATCAGAGAAACAAAAGAAAGCAGAGCTCTCCTTTACTCTTCCAGAAATCAAACGGGATGGTTATCAGAGAAAGAAAAAAGAGAGAAAAGGGCAGAAATAATATTTAAAAAAAAAAAAAAGAAAAGAAAATCTGGCCTTTCAATGGGTTAATTATAAGATAAATTTTGTCCAGGCATGAAAATTTCTGCTATTTTACTTTTTCTTCTAGCTCACTAATTCTGAAAGTCTCTTTCATCTGAAGGTCCTCTGGAGACTTCCATGAATAGAGTTCCTGACTGACAGTGAGCATCGCCAGAGGTGAAAACATGGGGAAAACCATCAGATATGAAAGTTTCACATGTAAAATAGCAGTTGATGTGTGACTCGAAAAAACACAACATCTTTTTACTGGGGCCAATAGGAACCTTCTTCCTTACAACTATTCCTTCCAGGAGCAATGAATCCACAGGGCAGAAAGGTAGTTTATCGGTACATTACCTCCCCTAAGAATAAAGTGAAATAAGTATTAAATTAATATATATCATATACATATAGTATTGTAATATTATATACTATAGGCAAATGTTCAAGATCATAGCCCATAGCATCTCAGATTTTATCACAAGAAATTTAGCAGAAAACGTCTGAACTTCTCTAGTCTGTATCCTATTGCCAACTTCAGCTGCTTCTGCAAATGGCGTAAAATCTGGTGTTACTGACCATCTGGAACTCATGGAGAAGCATTGTGGAAATCCTGCACAGCAGTAAAAGGTGATTCAGCCATAGGGAAATCTTGTCCAACAGCATTAGATTTTCTCAGTAGTCATTCAAATTCAGGTATTAGCTACACACACATAATGTACCATATCTAGCAGACTGAATTCCAGAGCTGGGAAAGGGAAGTTGAAATGAAACCCTTTAAAAAAGGAATAGAGCCAGAGCATACAAAATGTTCAAGCAATAGTATCCTGTTGATCAGTTTATAAGAGACTTGTCACTCACTGACACAAGGTAGAGCTCCCAAAGCAGAGCCATTCTTTACATGAAATCACCACTCCTGTCCTTCACAATTGAATGCAAAATGAAGGTCATAAGACTGCTTTAATATTTGCTACTTTTAGCCCATTTGCACCACCACTTAACTAAACCATACTATGTAAGATACGGAATAGATGAAATAATCAATTATAAAGAGTATGCACATTTTAATTATTTATTTGCTTTCATTTCTAACATTAATTTTAATAAATAGAGTAATAAAATTCACTGCAAGGGGACAGTAAAGTACACAAAATGTTTTACTGTTTATACACAATAAATAATGTGTGGCATCCATCTCCACCAGACAGGAAATAATAACTGATGATCACTCATCATTTCAGAAGAAAAATGTCATATGAAATTTGAGCTATTTTATACATTTCCTAATAGATCACAAGAAGGAAAGAGAGATCACAAGGAGAAATCTTCTGCAAGTGAAGGTTAATCCTCTCAAAACTGACTGATCAAAACATGTTTAAATTAGAGTGAGACTTATTTTTAATCTCAGGAGACCAGGGGAGGACGGAAAAAAAAAAAAAGGAATGATGATTTTCTCCTTAACTAAGACCTAAAAAAAATTTCTTTTGTGCTTTTCTAATTTTTATATTGAAGAGTATCTGTGAAATACATTGACTAAAAATAGCTACAGAATCACTTCCTTTGCTAAAAGCAGTTCACAAAGAAAGTTTGCCAGCACAGCAGAATCATGAGAATGAAGTAATTATTTGTAGAAAACATTAAATCTGACTTTTATCTTTTTCACAAATTGCCCTTGACCGATCAGTTCTCATCTGAAGAAATGTGTGGGCTGGCATAAGGATACTAATCATCAGAAAAAACAATGAGCTTTTAGAACAAAATTAAAGACAAAAAAAGTGCCAGAAAATAAACAAAAAGCTACTTCCAAGAAGCAGTTGATAATCACTTGAAATGGCAGTGGATAGCATTAAATGTCCTCTACCCACGATGTACTTCCAGTCTCATATTCACATTCATTCACCTCTAGCATATTTACCAGACATCCAGACATCAGATGTATTTCTGTCCAGGATAGAAGTCTAGATAGCATATGGTTCCTACTTAACAAAGAGAACAACATTCTTTTTAGAATATTAGTATTTATAGCTGTTAATTTCTTTAGTAAATGCTATCCACTTAAGAAAAGTATTATTCACTTAAAGGCCCAAAATGTAATAATAAAGAAGAAATATGTTCACAGACCACCTACAGCTCTCTATGATTTAGTCTGCTTTTTTTTTTTTTTTTTTTTTTTTTTTTTTTTTGTAATAATATATTTGCTAAATCTAATAAAAATTCTAGGGAAAAAATACAAAATATTTCAGAACACTGACAAAAGACAAATTGTCCCCACACTTCTAAGCTATTTTATTCATGCTGAAAATCTCTTTCAGATTTTTTTTTAATACCAGGCTCTTAAATCTTTAATGAGTAAAAATGTTGTTGACTTTAACAGAAGTTCACCTCACTAAATAAGGATCTCTGACCCTGTCTCTGAGACTCTGAAATATTTTCTGCTTGTATTTCATAATGGTCTTCTGAACTTTGACACTGCATTCACATGACAACTTCTTAGTTAGATGTTGAACTGGGAACCCCCAGTTTCCATGAAACATTCCTTAATTATCTTAGTCAAAGCATACAAATTTTAGAGGTTAATTTGATTTAACAGATTACCATGTCTTTGATACAAGAGGTATCTACTAGTCTTTGATCAACATAAATCACAGTAATGTCTTAAATATTTTTTCTTCTTCACGTGTTGATTTAAGAGATTAATGAGATTATTCTAAATTGACTTTGAGAGTCTGCCAAAAATCAGAGAGCCTAGAAAAAGAACAAGACATAAGCTATTAACTGAACTAGCCAGTTAGCCAGAAACCAGGCAAATAACCTATGTACGATACAGTTTTAAAAACTCAGATCATACTGCTTCTTTTCAGAACTTCGTGGTAACAAGTAACAGGCATATCAGAAAAAGATGCACGTATGTCTCCAATTTACTTCAGCAATGATTCTGTTAACTTTTAGGTTTTATTGGCTTTCCTTTTGTATGATATTGACAAAATTGTTCACAGTTACTGAATGGCCTTTAAACTCTAAAGCTTTTTTCCCCAGTCCACATAACTAACAGCCTTTCTTATCACAAGGCCTGACAGCTATCTGGTGGACCCATCCAAGTGAAGAAAATTCCACTCTGATTGTCACTCTTTGGTATTTTGTTGAAAGAGTTACAAGTTAAGAACTGAATTACTGGATAAAAATCAACAATTCTCTCATTTCTGTAAACACTACCTTTGCCTGAAAGGAACAACATCTTTACAAAGATGTCTATTTTGTAGGTTATTCTAAATACCTTATTGTGGCAGTTTGAGGAAGCAGTTTCCACTGCCATACTGAAGAGACAGGACAGTAGCTGTTGGCTCTAAAATTTCAAACTAAGTCCTTTGGAGGAAACATCTGAACTTTCCATCTGTGAAAAACAAAAGAAGAAGTAGGAAGAAAAAACAGTGATAACTTTAGAGTAATATAGAAGCATTGAGAAATCTAGAATTTTAGAGAAATAATCCAGAGCTTTATTATTTAAACACTCTTCTGAGCCAAAGGCTTTATGAATAAAATGAAAGCTTTAAAGGAAGATACAGTGTATGGTAAACAAGTGGATATACAGCAGCATCTACATAGAATAATAGAATCAACATAGAATGGCTTGGGTTGGAAGGGACCTTAAAGAACACCCAGTTCCAACCCCCTGCCATGGGCAGGGTTGCCAGCCATCAGATTGGGATGACCAGGGCCCCATCCAACCTGACCTTGAATACCTCCAGGGATGGGGCATCCACAGTTTCTCTGGGCAGCCTGTGCCAGGGCCTCACTACCCTCTGATTAAAGAATTTCCTTCTAAGTTCTTATCTAAATCTCCCCTGTTTTAGCTTAAAACCACTCTCTCTTGTCCTATTACTATCAGACTCTGTAAATACAATCATCAAATCATAGAATCTTTAGAATTGGAAGGGACCTTTAAAGGTCTTCTAGTCCAACTCCCCTGCAATGAACAGAAATATTCATAGCTAGATCAGGTTGCCCAGGGCCTAATTTGAAAGTCTGCAGGGACAGGGCATCAACCATATCTCTGGGCAAACTACCTCATCAATCTCACTGTAAAAGACTTTTTCCTTATACCTAATCTAAATCTATCCTCTTTAAGCTTGAAACCATTTCCCCTTGTTCCATCAGAATAGACCCTGCCAAAGAGTCTGTCTTCTTCTTCCCTGTAGCTTCCTTTTAATAGATTTCTTTTTTTTTTTTTCTTTTATACAACTAGTTTTCTTATATTAGAGACACAGAAAATGGAAGATCTTGAGTATTTCCATATGTATTCCATGGTCTTTAATACTGCAGGTTTAGAAGTCACATGGAAACATTTCCCACTCAGGATCAGAAGTGTTTGGTATAGATTTGCCTTGGTTCTTGTTTTACCTTCAAGCACTCACAAATGACCATCAAAATGGGCAAGAAATGTAGTAAGTACTAGTGAGCTATTCTGCAGGAACCTGCCAAGAACAAGAGAGTGCACATAGTGCTTTAATCTGTTATCTTGGCAGCAGCAGAAAATTCTAAAGGGAAAGCACTCACATAGGCCAGCTGTCCTCTTACAATTAAGATATATATCATAAGATTTCAAGCTTTGTTACAAAGTTCACTTTGTGGATGTACCTAAAAACAAACAAACAAGCAAACAAAAAATACAACCACTGAGCAAACACACAGTTACAAAAAATAATAAGAACCTACAGCTAGAAATACACCAAATACACTGAAAATGATGCTGTAATACCCTACTGTTTTTCATACCACAGTTTTCTAAGACTGGATGTTTTTCACAATATATCACAATCTCAAGCTTTCCAGAGGAAAAAGAGCCTTACAGGAGAAAATAGCCATAGGAAATAGAGCCTAAGAAACTTTTTTTTTTTTTTTTTTTTTAATAAAAAAGCCTCTAGTCTGTGGAAAATAAATATTCTTCATTAAAACTAAGTCCAGTTACATTCCATTTTCTTGTTAAGGAATTTAAAAGGAAAAAACATAACCTTTTTTATTGTCAGCTTTGATGTCTATTGAAGTAACAGGGGTCCAATGCCAAAACTATGAGCAATCAGAACAGTTCAGGTTTGCTCTAGAAGAAAGTTGATATCATAATTACTGGTATTTTTTGCCCTTTTGATTTCAATTTCAGAACAGGAGATACCATAGTCTTTCACAGGTACAGTCACAACTAAACAAATTTATTTGCAACACAGTGTAAGTGCAGTCTTGTAACATGCACAATTCTTGCCGGTCCATTTTCAAATATTGGCTCACCCTGAACAAATTTTTGAAGCCTGCTGAAAGCAAGGAAACAGCTTCTTTCAACAGCTTTTTAATTCAACTAGTTTGTACTGGAAAAAGCCTTGCAACCATCATCTTAGCTCTGCCTTGCAGCACTATGTAATTACTGTCTGTTCTCCTCCCCCTACGATTAATATAATCATCATTTGGATATTTTGCTTGTTGCTTTTAGTAGTATTATTAAACAAAATAATCCTAAGAGCTGGTATTCCAAAAATGATCTAAGAGCATTAAACAACACTTGTGACCACTAAGGACTGATCTGGATCAATGCATGAAAGTTATTGTAGTAATAAACCCACATAGTTTTCCAAGTGATTCCATTTAATCTCACAGCAAAAACAAATCACTTGTGTTGTAGAGTACTTTACATTATTAATCCACTGCTGATGGAAAACCAGAAAAGTCTTCACAGTCATCCCTCACTTATTCTTTCATGCAGATAGATCAGATTGCACCACTTTGAAAACTGGCAGGCAGTGAGCTCCAGCAGGCCTAGAGGATCACCTGGAGAACAAGTAGATGCTCAGAGCACTTGAGAGCATTCCTCTAAAAATATATGTTTGTAACCATGCAAGGAGATCTGGGACAGAGTTCAGTGACTGGATGTAAGCGCTGTCAAGGATAAACAAAGTAGTACAACAATTTTATAAATACCATTATTCTCATTTTACTGACAGGGACATTGAAGCACAGCTGCTTACACAATTATTCTTGTATTTTGTGGCAAGTCTGAATCACAGTAGGAGATTTCTACACTCAAAAAATGAAGCTGTGAGTTGAGCACAGTGATGTGTGGACTGGATACTGGGACATTATTACAAGGAAAATTTATCATTACCATTTGCTTGTCCCAAACCATATGGACGAGCCTGGACTTCCCAGGAATTTCTGTGCCACAGAATACATCTACAAATCCATATGCCTTAATTGTTCTATACCACATTATATATCACTCAAGATTCACTGTCTAGTGCAGCACTAGTCACTTGTCTGATAAACATAGTACAATGGGGAGAATTATGTAATAAAAATAAACCTACGGCTTGCTGTATTATTAGCATCTATATTTAATACAGGATGCTGTTTTGGCATTGTGCTCAGGAGGAACAGTCTTTAAACAACTCTTTATTTATTATATGATGAAAATAATTTTATGGGAAAGATTTGTTTCATTTCTGAACTAAATCCTATGGGTAGCTGCAGTCTGGTTTGAGCAGAGGAGTATGTTTGAACTGTACAACTTTTCATTTGAGATAATAAACTATGCCTTTCACACTGCATGAAAGTCTGACTTTGATTTTTCAGTCACTAATACTGTTCATTATATAGATGGACAGGGAGAGGTTCTCTCATAGGACTACTCCTGAGGAACTTCTGATGAAAGTGAGTTTTTGTGAAGTGACACCATTTCTGGGGAGAAGTGACTTGCTTTAAGGTTACAAGTCACCTCAGTGCCAGAGGCAACTCAGAAGCATTAAGGCTTTCTGTCCAGTCCCTTATTCTATGCAGTCGTCCCAAGTTTCTGGAAGCCAGTTGGTCTCTGTCTGTCACAAATGCTTTCACCCTTTTATGCATCGATATCTCGTTCTTAAACTAATAAGCATGGTTGGAGTGGAGTTAGTAATTGAAATTTATGACTTATGTACCATATTTTAACACTTTTCCGAAGACTCATTAAATCTCTTTTATGTGTATTTTTCCTTGCCTCACAGTTTCATTAGCTGGAAAAGAGAGAATAAAGTTCCATTTACAACAGTACTAATGCCATGCAAGGTCCTTGCTTGACTGATGTTCTAATGAATTATATGTATTGTAAACAACTACTGCAAGCCAGCCCAAGGTCTTCTCCATTAATTTTTCATTAATGAAATGCACCACTTAGCCTGCTTGACACTTAAGTGATTCCCATAAGTTTAAAATAGAGGTCACCATAATGAACGTATTTAAAAGTGTCATTGAGGGAACAAGCTAATCAACTATTCATCCCTCCCCAAATACTTATAAATTCACAAGCTAGTCAGTTGGAAAATTTGAAAACCAGTAATATTTTAATTCTTAAAGTAGCTGCCAAGATTTAATGAAAAAATAAAAACTCTAATAAGTGAGATTTTTGCTTGGGGGCTTTTTCTTCTCTACTGCTTTTACATTCCATGGCAGGCAAGTTCTTATGCTTTATTTATCTTAGTATATAATAAAGAAAGAATACTTATATAGGACAGGAGCAAATGAAAGAGTGGAGTTAACCCCTGATACTCTGTGTTGATTGATTGCAACTGATGGGGAACGTCAAGCCACATTAATAGACAATCCTTCTTCCATGTTCCAAAAACAGGAAAGCTCAGTCATGAATCTTTAATGCTACCTTCTGCCAGGAAAACTCTGCAATACAAGCCTTGATCGAGCCATCATTTTCTGCTAGTCAGCAACCTAAATTCTAAACAATAGTTTATCCTAGATGTATCGGACAGGGCACTTTGTGATTTAGTTGTAACAATTGTCTGCAACAATCAGGTAACAGCTGAATTGCATCCCTCAGGCTTGAAAATGAAGATGGGACATTGATAATTCTTTCCAGATCAAAATCTGCCTATATCGAAGAATAAAAAAAAAAAAAAAGAAAAAAAAAGAAGAAATGGAGGAGAGCACCAGAAGTAAGTAGAAACTCTTTTGTCTGCTCAAGGCTCTTGTTGACTTAATTTGCTGTATACTTTGGCTTGAGAGACAGAGTACAGGCACCCAACAGGCAGTCTGAAATTGCCTCTGAGGCAAGCCATATGCATGGAAGGCAACTGTGCGGCAGGCATGCTATGTCTTCAGCAACTTGGTGCTTCTGTGGCCACGCAGAGACCTCCCCCAGAAGGCAAGGCAGAGAGGGGAATTTCACTGAGCTCCTTTCTGCTTCCACTGAGTGCTGGCTTTGGTACAACTACATGTGATGGATGAAGCAAAAAATGCCATGGTTATCCTTATGTTTTTTCTAAACAACAAAATGGAGATATATAACTAGACTAAATTAACAAGGAAAACTGAAGGAACACATATTAAGCCTCTCTAACATTGGCCAGCACTAAAAGTTTCTGAAACTTTGGTGATATTAAATGTACAATGAAGAAACAGAGATCTGTGGTATCCTTTATCTTGCCTGGCATAGCTACTGGATTTAAAAGGCACTGAATTGCTGGAAGCATTATTTGTCAAGTGTTGTAAAATCAAGATCTCAAAGCATTTGAGAGATCATGTACACTGGATCATATACTGATCTGTGAAGAACAGTGTTCCTCAAAGCATCCCAATAACATACAGCCTACACAAAACTCCCGCTAGTTTCTTCATTTTCCTTACTGTTTTCGAATTGTTCAGTCTCTATGCAAAACCTATATTTTCAGTCACTAGTGAGTGTTGTTTAGTTTTCTGGTCTTCCACCTCACAGATATCCATCTTATTGCAGAGTTCAATTAATGGTAGTGAGAATAAAAAACCCTGAAATTAGTTTGTATAGTGTAACAGACACAACGTGATCTATAAAGGATAAAATAGTGGGATGAAAACATATCCAAATCTTATTCTGTTCACATGGTTTATTACCTATTTCCTCTTATTTTGGTTAGGTCTATTTGCAAAAATTGCAGCTCATATATGTTTAACATATTCCCCTACAATTTGGAACTGTTCCTCTCTTGTTAGATGTATGAAATATTGAGAGATAAGAAAGATCAGAAAGCAGCAAATCTTTACTTGCTCATACTTCAGTTTTCAAACTGTCTTATTAACTTTTAGAAAATATAACACAATCCAAAGGCATTTTGGTCATTAGTGCCCAAAAAGGAATGCCTTAAGACAACTGTCCATGCAAGAAGGGTCACAGGCACAAAAAGCGATGACTTTGCTTTTGCCAAAAGACTAAGATAGTAAAAGTGCAGTCAGTTCTCTGGGGAGGCATACTAATATAAAAAGAAATACAGTGGGAATGACTGCCTTATATTTAGTTGTCACATTAGAACCTACCTTAGGTCACTGGTAAAAAGTAATTGAAATACAGTAAAGTCATGGATAATTTCACATGTAGTTGTACCATGCAAAAGTAGCTCTTTACTCACAAGGTGTTTTCTTTGGATGGGCATCCACCAGAACAGAAATAGCAAGACTGAAATGCTAATTAACTCTTTTTTTTTTTTTCCTCAGATGGTCATGGAATAAATGCATGAGAAAATGAAAGCATTCTCCAATCAAAGTATTCACACCTTCAGCCATTCAATGCAGGATTGAGGCTTATTCATGACATGGATGGCAATAACATGGTCTTTACTTGTGTTCTTTTTCTTCTAGGGTTAGTAAATGAAAGCATTCATAGCCCTGGGGGACACTTCTGCACCAGAAAGAAATTCTAAAGACAGTGTAGAAATGGTAATGAATATTATCATGCCTTCCACTGTCACCATATGTGCGAAGCAGGATAATGAAGGCTAATCATCATTACCATCATCATCATCTGCTAGTAGTTCAAGGCCCTGAGTGAAATGAGCAGGTAGCTCCTGGACTTTCTGAGGGCTGAACAGGTGCCTCCATAAAAACAGATCACAGCCACAGGCACAACTAATTGGCTCTCTTGTTGGCACTTACAGTCAAGAGACCAACTAATGAGCGGGAATTAATGCTGAAATTCTTAAAAAACAGCTGCCTTGCTAAGGCCTAGACAGGAACAACAGATAAGAAGCATACAGAAAAAACTTGACCTGGTCATTTCTGTACACTAATTAAAACAAATGACCTTCTCCTTTAGGGTTTCCCTCTCTGATGTTAAAGGATTTGAAACAACTCACTCAATAACAAGTTAGGAGGACTGATATTTGCCCCTCATGATTGCATCCAGGTTGCTACTTGCATCCAGGTTACATGTAGACATCAAGAAAGCTTAGAAATACCAATGTTAAAGTAGGTGATATTCTTCCCACTTGATGTTTATGTCAGCACAGAGAAGAGCTATTAGTGGTCATTCAAATCCGCCAATGATTTTTCTGTCTTGTGGGATTAGAAGTTATGGAAGTGGTGATGCTGCTGGCATGTGGGCAAAAAAAAGGATACAGAAGTTTGTTTTAAGTTACACCTTAATACAGCTAGGGCAACAAACAAATAACACTAAATATTTAAGTACACATTCTGTCCCTGTTCATTTACCTTCAAGTTTTGTAATACATCTTTCATCACTGCATGAATGTCTATTTACAGTATTCTAAATCTGTAGCACTTAAAAGCAACATTACCTCAGGAAAGCATGCAATACAAATCATAGTACTCCCTCTCACAGCTCACTGCACAGGCTTAAGGAGAGACATCTATTGATGAATGTCTCATATTATTTCATTTAAAGTTAATGAGATTCACTCTGCAAATCTGACAGAAGACTACACAGCAACAGATGATTTAGGCAAATGCTATTGGCATATGAAATCTTGCATATTAGGTCTCTAACAAAGTGTACACAGCCAGCTGGAAGATAGTTACCATACTATATAAGTTAGGGAATGTTCATACTGAATGGTAATATCTTCAGTCAGATTAACTGACGCAGTAAAAAAAACAGCAGATGAGTTTTTGGTACACCAGACCTCCTTCTGTATCTTTGCAATTACTATGTACTAAACTTATTTGGGGGGGCTTCTGCTTTCATTTCCCCTAAAACACACCAACTCAAGACGAATGATGAAAGAAAATCAAACACACGTTGTTGTATCTTCAAACCCCAAAATAGTTCAGAGGACATATGCTCTAAAGTTACTTTAAAAGCAGGTCTTAAGTAAGACTTCTTTGCACAGAATTGAATTTGCTCTGAGAAGTAGCTTCTGGATCTTGTATAATGTTACAGCTATCCTTCGCTTGTGAAGAAAGAATATTCCTCTTCAAAGATTTCAGTGCAACATCTTTCTGCCAATTTCAAATTCATCACCACCAAAAAATACATATTCTATATTAAAAAAAAAAAAGGAAAAAAAAATCTTCCCTGCAGATTTGGGAACAATGTGAAGGAGCTGAAAGGTAGTGTGTTGCCCAGCACCACCTTGAAGATGAAGAATAAGGTGTATACTATGGAACTTCTCACACTGAAGTGAGCACACACTTGTATGCTACAGTGGATCATGCATCAAAGCAGCTGACAATGCCTGTGAAAACTATAGGGACTGTCCTTAGCACTTGAAAGCAATACAACTAGCCTGACTACAAAGAAAGAAAAAGCATTGACAGAGCTGAGAGGCAAGGTCTGGTTCTAAACACACAATGCTTTAGCCTGCAGATTTCCTTGAAGCAAGCCTCTTCCTCTCTGAGATACAAAAGACAGCTAACAATAAGCACTTTACTGGAAGGAGAACCAAGTTTTACAATTTAATGAATTCAATTCATTCCGTAATTGGGTCACATCAGCAAAAATGTATGCAAATTTATGGGCTTTCAATGAGCTTGGCAGTAACGAATGCCTAATAAATCATTTTGTGAAAAACAATGGTTTTATATTCTCCCCCTAAGCCCCCATCATGTCATTACACAACCCTACAAATGCCCTGCTGAGGTCTGATATCAAGTATGCACAGTAGACATGCAGGATGTAGCTCAAGACTGTTTTTCCTTGAGCTGCATTGATGACAAGAGGTGAGGACATAAACTCTTAATTGAAAAGATAACAAAATAAGTACTTGAGGAACTAGTGATTTGGTGGGTTGATGGCATTCAGTAAAAAACTCCTGAAAACATATGGATGATGTGGGTTTTGCTTCTAGTTACATAACATTGTAAAAAGATGTCCCAGTCCAACCGGCAGTTCACAAAGAGGAACAAATTGCTCAAAGCCCCTTTTTTTTTGCATTCAGAAAGGAAGCCATTTTCTCTAAAGACTTTGGAATGTAGATCTCAATGAAGCAGAAAGTGTTTTCTAAGATGATTCAATTACTTACAAAAATGTTGGTAATTTAACAGGAATTAAAAGCACTTACTGTGGAAGTCTCCTGTTCTTCCACACACGTAAATAGAAACTGAACACTGTGTTTGAATTTATTCCACTAGTCCTTTTTAGAAGGTTCCAGTGTTTTCATTAGCACACTGCATTTGTATTGGTCTAAGCATTTCTTACAAGAGCACAATCTCTGGATCAAAGAGCTGAGTCAGACTAATACTCCCTGTTGGTGAATTTGCTGCAGCAGCAGGCTGCCATAATCTGAGCAAGGGTGACCTTTGCCAGTCTCCTCTCTGTTGACAGCATCAGTAACATGTGTCAGGGACATTAGATCAAATGAAGTCCCAGTGTGGACACTGTGCAGGTGCCCTTTAAAAAGGTGAGCTATTCCCATTCCCGTGCAAATAACCACAGGAGTGCTGAGCACTGAAGATTTGGTTTCTACACAGGGCTACACCACTGGCCTCCTAGATGTCAAGTCACTCCAGTGACACTTGGTCCAAGCCTGTATAAACACAGTAATGCCACCGATATCTTTCCTAAAACACTCCATAACCTACTCATGAAATGTACTCAGAGACGTAAATATTACTACGTTCTAAGAAAACAACTCACATGCAGAGTCAAGCCAGAAGTTTCCAGAAGCAAGTCCAGTAAGAGTTCTATTAAAGACTACCTAAATGCTACGTATTCAGGGACTGTGCTATTTTCATTACTGTCAGTCAACATCAGGCATCTTCCAGGTATAATCACTGAAAGTTATGATACAATGAATTATAGGAATTTATCAGATTCATTTAAATATATATACATAATTTAAACACATATAAGTAGGTTGCTCTGAAAGAAATGGATCCTATTTCCACTGAAACTACAAGGAGCAAAATAACACTATTTGGTAGAGCAAATTCTCAGCTACAAAGCACCATTTTCAACAGTCACCATCATTAGCTGTGCATTTTCACTAGAGATGAACAAGAGCATTCATATATATATAACTAGTTTTGCTCTTAAGAGCTGTAATCTTCATGATGCATGTGCATATACACTCATAAACCTATGCTTCAAATTTCATTTGATTTAGTTTTCCCAAGAAATTCCAAAGCATTCTGAACATGAAGGAGAGGAAAAAAGAAGTATCAAAGAACTTCCACAATATTTCCACAATTAGAAAAATCCCTTCACTATATTATTTGTAATATATCCAGAAGTAAACTTCCAGTTCTCATCAATTATAATTTGTTTGTAGCACAGTTGAAAATTACTCGTGCAGAGCAGTTGCCACCAGCTTTCTCTTGAACTATATATCTGCAATTTTAGTAACCTTTGTCAAATGACCTTCCAATCAAGATCCATGTGAATGAACCACCATTAAATCAATATCAGTCTCCTTAAATGTTATAAAACGTCAAAGTCCAGGTATATGGACAAACTAAATCTCCTCGTCACCAAGGAGCTTGGCACCTTTTAGCTTTAGATTAGCCATTCAAGATTAACATACATAAAGAAGAAGCAAGACAATCCAAATGCATCAAATGCATGCTGATAAAATCAAGACATTAAAGAAGTTTAACATTTCTGTAGAAAATAGTTAAGATCTAAGAGGATGAAACAAATGAGTGTGCATAGAAAAAGTTTTACTGCTGCTAAACAATGCATGTAGTCTATAACTGTGACATTCCTATTAAGCTGTGAGTTGTATCTGTTTACAAGTTTTAATACGTGTATATAAATATGTATACTTTCAAACATATATGCATATGCTCTCTCTCTCTATATATATGTATATAAATGCATCTATTGAGATGAAGTTGAACAACTTCAAGAGAGAAGGTTGAGCAAGATCCATTTGAAAACACTCATAATTTGATGATCATTCAATTTAGGAGGAAAACAGAACTAGTGTGCTTTATAAAGGAAGAACAAACCAAACAATGAAAACTGCTAGGTATTTTCTGTAAAATTTCCAACTCAGACTCAAAAATAATTTAACTGCTAATATTTTTAGAGTCCATACAGCACATTTCAAGAGTCACTTACAATTGTTCTGGAGGGTAAAAAAGATCTTATATTCACAATTGCTAATCCTTTGGGAGTTTCCCCTCAGGAGAATCAAGTTAAGAAAATCATATAGAGGAGTCCTGTATCTTATATTACTATTATTCCTTGGACTTTGGAGGAGCCAGTTCCCTCCAGCTGAAGTAATTCTTATAGAAGTCCTGCTGCCACATCTAAAATATGCCTGCAGAAGCATGTAGCATAGAGGATTGGTAACATCCTTCTGCTAATGTGAAATGAGTTCTGTGATGCATTACTTGCATTTATTCCTCAGTCTGTACAATATGAACTTCTCTAAATCACAGAAATGCTTTGCTATCCCCAACTTCCAGTGCAAATAAATATTTACACAGTTTATATATTTTGCTCTGAACTATATGACTGTAATACATATTTTCCACTGTTTCAGCAGAGTCATATTCTAAAAGGGCCTTGGGGTTGTGCTCCTTGGTTTAAACTTGACTTGCTGTGTCACTGGGGAGTAGTCATTTAACCTTTCTCTGCCTGTGTTTAACATAAATGTAAAATGAACTGATATTATAAACTTGCCTGAAGTGTTTCCATCTCAGGTGCGTTGAAAGGCTTAATTAGTGTCCGTCAAGCTCTTCGTGTGAAAGACAGTACATACTGAGACACTACGACTGTTTTTTGTGTTTACTAATGCTTCACAGTGCCATAAAACCATTTAGAAAAAAACGTATTTTCTGTGTGTTTTAGTATCTTAGTTGGGAGAGATTTTCCACAGGGAAATTGATATACACAAGTCATTCTTCATTTCAGACCTCTGTCTCAGATGCGGAAGGTCTCCTTTCATGCACAGGCTTCTCAGCCTGCACTTACGGATCTTAACTGCGCCTAAAAAATGCCTGGTACATGAATGTGAATAGAATCCAGGGGCTGTCTATGGCCAGATCTCAAAGTATTTTCACAGGAACTACCTAGATTACCTAGAAAGGCGCTAGCTCCCAGTGCTTTAACACTATTTCAGGCAGGCATCTCTTCCAGGAAGATGAATGGTTTGAATTCACAAGCGTGCATGTCAGGGCATGAACATGGCTTGCTGTAGTACGTACCATTCAAATACAGAAATAATTACTCAAAGAAAATCTTTCACGGACTTCTTTGCTTCATTAATGTAGTTGAATTCACTGGTTTGCACACTAAAGCAGTTGCATTCACTGGTCATTAAAACTACATTTTTCAACAAGAGGGCAGTGCGACAGGTTGCCCAAAAAGGCTTTTCAGTATACATCTAAAGGTGCTTAAAACACCAGAATGGAAAAAAACCCTGAATAACCTTGTCTGGCTTTCTGCCCAAGCTTCATCTGTCCATGCTTATATTTTCCCTTATACTATTCCTGGTATATATATATGCTGGCTATTATCTATCTGCCTCACTGGGTACCTGAAACCTCTCCAGTATGCTTATTGCTCAGCCACTGTAGTTAACATGACTTTTTGGATCTGAACAAGTAGAGATGTCCTGGGCTCCCTGCTGGAGATGATTTCACATCCTCAAAGAAGCTATCCATGGTACATTTTTATAAATAACTATGCAAAATCCACAGGAATTAACATGAGGTATATAGACTTCCTCGTATAATCTCAGACCTATCATATTTTTTTTTAGATATCAGATACAAGAAACTTCTATTATTGTCCTTTCTGTTCTCTAATCTATTCTACAGATCATAGAATTTTACTTAGTGCAGTAAACAAACTTAGAAGAAAAAAGAACATTAAAGTACATAAAATTAGATCATAAACTATGGAGTACACATAACTATGGAGTTCTATTCACTGAAGATTCAGAGATTTAAAGTAGTAATAATTCTGGTATGCAGTATATATAGATTTTTTTAAAAATGTTTTGCACAAACAAATTGTCTGCAGTCATTAAATATTCACCGGGTATGTGTAGACATATTTATTCTAGAACTACAAAAATACTTCAAGGAGTTTATGAATTCTTACTAAAGTTGTAATACATACAATGTTACTTTTTATCTAAACAAGTTCAAAGTGTTTTAACAGGGCAACCACTTAAGAAACAAACAACAGAACCCTAGAAGAAAAACCTACACTGAAATTTTCAGTCATTGCTACTAAACAAAAAAAGTTTGAGTTTACATATACAGAGGCATAGAGCATCTCATTGACTTTGTTCTTTTATTTTGAAGTAAATGAGAATTCAAATGTGAACATGTGTTTATTCCAGAGTTAGCATGTTAGAGTAGGTTTGAAAAAAGCAAAAATCCACTTAACACTGCTTATCACCATCACATTTATTTCACTTAAAATTGATACAACATGCTCCAACAAGTTAATGAGTACTTTGGTTATTGGCTTCAGTAGAAACAAACTCAGTCTTTTCAGTGATTCATGATCAGAATAAAAGTTCTCCAGAATAATCTATAATTAGTAAAGATTAGTAGATTATTTATATCACAAATACTTTCAAAATATTTTAGCCAAGCTAATACTTTTCATCTAGAGTTTTGAAAAGATTTTATTTTCTTTTAGTTTTCTTCCAAACTTCAGATAAGATGAATGCTTAGTATGTTAAAGGACTAAGTATCTGCAATCATTTAACAAACAGCTGCCATCTAAAATCAGGGAAGAAAACTCTCTAACCACAATGTGGTGTTAGAAAACAGGCATTCCTTTATTCCTCACGATATGTACTGGGTGATATAACAAATTTCAGAGTTCACATTCCACATTTAAACAGTTAAGACATATATATATTGGCATACATATTCCAATACATATTTTCCAATAACTTATTAATATACGCTAATGTCCTTCTGGGCATGCATGATAGGGTTGTATGGTGGTCTTAGATCACTTTCTTTCTCCTCATTTTTCCACCATCAGCTTCACCAGAGTGACTTGAGGCCAACCTTTAAATGAGCAACTTTCTGTCTTAGTGCACAACACAATATACGTGAAATCCAAGGAAAAAGTCCTTGCACCTAGTGGATGCAAAGATAAAAGTAGTCTATTGTGACTCCAGTGCTCCTGTGAAGCAGCATTACTGAGAAAAACAAGGCTGTTCACATGCTAAGAAAAGCTAAACTGGAAAGTTTTAGAACTAGCACTTATTGATCCCTTTTGCTAAACTAATATATTGGTCCTTAAAATAATATACTTAATATACTGATCTCTATTGCTAAACCAGCCTATATCACAGCATTGGCAATTCAGCCCCTGTGGATTACTGTGTCTTTGTATATGCACAAATGTACTGACCATGTAAATGGACACAGTCACAGCTGATATTCATTGGTATACCAATGTCTAAGCCATGAAAGAACCCAGAAATCCTGATTTACAATTCATACTCCAAGCACAAACAGAACTAATCCCAGGAAATCATTAACCACCTTTTGAAGGTCACTGGATTAAATGTCATCCAATTATTCTATAAAAATTGGTTTATTTATGTGGTCACTTGCTTTGTAATATTCAAAAGTAGCCTGGATAAAACTAGCAAACATACAGTGCATTGAATTGAATGACCTATGAACACAACATCCATTTTTATGGAACTAATTCTCAAAACAATCTAATTTCAGAGCAGCCAGGAATGCTGCAGCAGTTTCTGCAGAAAAAGAAAAGCAGTATTTTTTTAGTTTGTTATTATTACTATTATTATTGGATTTTTTAATTTGTTTTTAAAAAATCTGTAAAATGAAAGGCTTTTCCCTTTTACAGAATATCAGTCTGCTTCCTGTTATCGTCCAAACTCCTGCACAACATTAACAAAAAAGATACTTTGCTATGAAAGTGAACAGAATGAATCAGCTAACATTCCCTAGGCATTCACTGAAATTCAAATAAAAGTTGCCGTCTTGAACACTGAGTATGAGCTATGGCATTATTAATGATATCTAGTGAAGACTGAGGTTTTAAGAAATGAGTTTTGTTATTACTTAGAGTTAAGCTACCACTGTGATTGTGTAAGAGTAACAAAGTTAAGGGCATAGAAGCTCAGAGCTTGCTAGTGTCCACAGCATAACAAATGACTCGAAGAATTACTAGAAAACAATTCCACAGGGAGATTTTGGTGACATCCTTAACTATACTGAACTTACCTATACACAGTTTCTAAATATTCATAATCACTCAAGGAGATTAATGCTATGCAAATCTCTGCAGAGTATTTATTTTGCTGGAAATTATTATATTGGAATAAGGAACTCTAATTTTGTAATGTGAATGTTTGAAAATGAAAGCATTAATTATTCAAATAAATAAAATGAGAAAATTCATATACGCTGTATACTACGGTTCCAGTACAATACAATCTAATGCCTTCTTCCATGGTCATAGAAGCTGCTGCTTTTGCAGCCAACTGTCCAAAATAGCCACACAAAAGTAGGAGCTTCTCAAGCTGTGAAAATTTTTTCAATAATGCAGGAATTGGATGTAGGGCTTCATGAGTACAAAACTGTTCAACTCATTTTCTGCATAATAATGTACAAGACCAACCTGCTACTATTCTTCTTGGTCTTCATCCTATTCTGTTTAGAAGTTTATTTCAAAAGCCTGACTCCAACTGTAACATTTTAAATGAAAACAAGATCTGTAACGTTACTAAAGCGTGCAGTTTTACCACAGCCTCCAGTAGTATCTGAAGCATCTGGAAAGTATGTAATTACATGAGAATTTTCAAGTTTAAAAGGAAAAATCAGAACTAAAAGGATAAGTTTCTGTTCTTAACAGAAATAAAATTAAATACCCCTCATGCACATAAAAGCATCTTTGTTTCCCTGCCCAATGAGATTTTGATCCCAGCAATTTAAAACCTATCTTATTAATCTAGGAGGCCTAATTGCTTGCAATAGGCAATACTGGATTAATCCCTGTAAAAATTAGACGTGAGCTTAAGTGTCCTACTTTCTGTGGGTTTTTTTTCTAAATTTAATGATGGTGTTATATACGTTGCATGATCTAAACAGACATTTCCAGCTTGAAGGACAGAAAGCCAAGCCCTTACCTCTAGCTCCAATTCTGAATGACTTATACCTCTGTCTACTGCAGGGAGGCAAGAAGCTCAGACAATTGCCTAAGACCCTATGGTAACTTCACTACACAGCACTGAAAATCCTTAGCTTGTACATAGGAGGATGAGGGACCCCCAACAGAGGATTTCATCATCATTTTGATTGCCTTCTAATGGCCTTACAAGCATTAGATGCAACACTCCAGAAAACATTTTCTCCTGCATTTATCATTTTGATCCCTGGGCAGACTCAGAACAAAATTACTAAGCCTTTTGCTAAATCCTGATTGTGGCTCAAGCCCTAAGGTGTCAGCTGTGTTCTAATGAACTGATTCCTGCAGCAAGCTGCTCAGCAAAGCCAGTGTGAAACTTCCAGAGCAGTGGGTCTGCATCCCTACCCAGCCAGGTGGAAGGGGAAAAGCACTGGATCAGTGATGGTGGCATGCCATGTCTGAAGATGATCATCACTTGCAAGTGACTGACCACCCACTACTGCCACATCCTTACATTACTTCTAATGCATTCACCTTTTCTCCAGAAGAGTGTCAGCAATGCTCAGGGAGTCCTAGGAGCAATTCAGGCGGTTATCCCAGAGCAGACATCTGTTATTGTCTGACATGGGCTCTGATTAATACATTTCTGGTTCTGTTACAGCAGATCCCCTCAGATGGAAGGGATACCAAGTTCAAGTCACTGAGGTGAGCTGTAAGTGGAACAGAGAAGATGCTCTGCTTTTGAATCTGAAAATACCAGCCAATGCTGCTACCATGAGTAGTGCTCCAACAAAACAGGACTGCCACCAGTCTGCTTGGAACGCTTCATTGCAGTACCATAATCAAGTTTCCTCTGCAGTCAATGAAAAGGTTTCCAATAATTTTTTACTAATAGATCATAACTGTTTTCCCATAGAAAGATCTATACCTCCATAAAGAATTACTAGTAATAGCAGGCCTCATTTTTCAGAACAAGATTTGCCATCCAAATGGCAGTTTTATTTAAACCAGCTCTAGTACCCTGCTTTTGCTCTCATCCCTGAATGGTTCTCCATGTAGTGTACAAACATCTACGTAAACATATTACAAAGAGCAAGAATCCGATCTAGCAGAGATGGAAATTACTATTACTGCTGTTTCTACTGTTTTTCTTTCTCAAATGGGTCGGTTTCTTAATCCAATTCAAAGAATGACTGCACAAACATACATTAGAGCCAGCACAGGGCCAGGAAAGTGTAGCAGAATAACAATCACCCAAGACATAATTCCGGCTGAAAAGCAGTGCATTGAGCTGTCCTTTTGAGAGGTTGCAATCTCAAAGCTATAGCTGCACACATGAATACAATGCCTTCTAACATAGGCTGATCAAAATCTCATGGAGAAAAAAAAAAAAAGACCAACCAGTTGAATTTGCTGACATTCATACTGCATGCATCTATTGACTTCAAGCTTGAGATAACAGAGAAAAAAATATGCATGATTTGAACACTTCTTGATATCCGCTATGGGCTCCCTGTTTAGTAAGAGAAAAGAAAAAGAAAAGAGAAGGAAAGAGAGAGAAGAACGATCTCTAACTTTTGTTCTATTTTGTTTACAGGGCATTAAAATTATTTTACCCTACACACATGGCTGGGAGTTTCAACACAGGGAGCCACATATTTTGACATCAATGTGTTCTCAACAGCTTAAGACCAGTGTTGTGGGCCCTCAGTAAATGCAGAGAATTAAAGTCTTCTGCTGCGTTGCTGCATGCTAAGTAAGCTTCCAATTAGTTGAGCTGTTAATTTTTTTGTTTTCTATATCTTGCCTCTATTAAACTGATTTGTTCAGTCATGATGAATGGTCACGTTGCCTCTGCTCTAAAGTACCATGATTGCTTTGGATGGTGATTTCTTTGTCACATTCTGTTCACAGCACTTTTAACAGTGGGGTACAATTCTCTTTGTAGTATTTTTTACTTTTTACTTGCTTCTAGAAATACGAGTACAACTGAAATTGTTGGATCAACAGTTTCCAGCTTTCTGCCAGCTTTCCTCCAACCTTCTTGTGCTGCCCCCAGGTGAAAAGGACCTTATTGAAAAACCCTGTAATACTGAATAGAAAATGAAACTCTTCCTCTGACCTACCCTGTGACTTTTAATAAACATACTGGCTACTTGCTGTAGATGTTCTCTTTCCAATAGGCTTTTGATTAGGCAATGAAAACAGATACTTCTCTGTATCAGTTTATTTGAGACAGCTCCCTCTTTGGGGCCAGAGCTAAATAAACACAGCTGTCTTAGGTTAAAACTAATTTAACAGCGTGTCCTTAACAAAATAATAATAATAATAAATAAATAAATAAATAAATAAATATTATAATAATGTCTAATAAAAATGTGAAGGGCACATATTTGCTTCTTTTCTAAAACCTTATGGAGCCTCTTGCGTCACAAGAGACTTCAGCAAAATAGCATGCTGGCATGAAGGAAAACCAAAACAGGGCAATTTTCACTTCAGTTCTTGCAACTCCAGCACTCACAAAGATAGGTGAGCATTATTAAAGGAAAACGTGACTCACAAAGTACAGTGCTGTGGAAGTGACCAACCTCCACTAAAACTGTGAATCTCT
Source organism: Pavo muticus (assembly GCA_016647715.1). Classification (NCBI taxonomy): domain Eukaryota; kingdom Metazoa; phylum Chordata; class Aves; order Galliformes; family Phasianidae; genus Pavo; species Pavo muticus. The sequence goes on from JACDJE010000227.1 coordinate 694,830, forward strand.
CTCATCAGTCATCTGACCAAGCTCACTGTGTTTCCACATAAAACACTTGTGCAATGTAACCAGTATTATTTTTGTCATTGTAAGAGCATACCTTTGTTATAAGGTTTGTTTCACAGAGGAGGCATAAGTCTCAATTTCTCACACAAACAATCTGGTACTTAAATCTTTCACTTTGAAGCCTAAGGTTTCATTTTAAACACAAGGATAAACCTATTTCTACTTGCTCAGCATGTACTTAAATATTTCTAGGTATTACACACAGCCATCAGTTCGTACATGCCTGTGCACTTGACTCATGTCTAGAAACTCAGTTATATCACAATCCAGCACCACACTTCTGCTGATTTCTGCAGCCTTTACTTTCTTGCTTCTGCTCTTCATGTGACTCATTACTACAAATCCACTAGCTCCTCACAATAAGAAATGTGTACTGTATTACTGTTAGGTTTTTTCGTAGAGTTCATCCTGTAATCATCACAGAATCATAGAATGGCTTGGTTTGGAAAGGACCTCAAGGATCATCAAGCTCCAGCCCCCTGCCACAGGCAGGGCTGCCAATCTCCATATCTAATACTAGACCAGGCTGTCCAGGGCCTCATCCAACCTGGCCTTGAACACCCCCAGGGTCAGGGCATCCACAACCTCTCTGGGCAGCCTGTTCCAGCACCTCACCACTCTAGGTAATATTGGGCTGAACATTACTAAAGTCAAGCTCAGGTACAGCTGATCTATCAGTGACATTGCTGCTGATCTCCCATCCCATGTGAACCCTCTGCAACTTGCTACAACTTCAACCTGATCTACCTTTTTTTTTTTTTTTTTTCCCCAATGCCATAATGCAATGTCATTCCTCTCCCTTTCATACCCTTGGACAACTTTAAGTAATTCCCTTCACTCCCTGACTCGTCTACCTGCCAAGTTCTTGCGTTCACTCAATAATGTATATGAAAGTGCACAGTCTTCTGATAATGGTTTACCACATTTAATTTCTGGGGAATGTCAGCTTCCATTGAGTGATGCACAAACTGCACATTAATCGATAAATTCCACATCTATAGGGGTCTGAGTGTATCTACCGCATGAATATGCAAGCAGCCCTGTTTCTTTGAGTAAGATACAAACATATTTCTTGTCAGACAGGAAGTGTTGTTACGTGTATATATTTTCTTCCTTCTTGTTCTTTTTGCATAAAGCAGATGAGATTCAGTGTTTGCCAGAGCAGACATATTTTTTTCTAAGGTACAAGAGCAGCCTAGTGCTAGATGATAAAAGCTTTGTCTGCCAACCATATAACGCAATTGCTGTTTGACTGTTCAGGTCCCTGTATTTCTATGTTGCATTTCACAAGCATACTGCTGAAGTCACAGACAGGGTGATAAATGTTAACAATTTATTCAGCGTTTGAAAAGACTGAGAACAAGCTATCAGCCTTGGTCTGCTTTCAGTCAGATGCATAAGGACAGAAAGGACTATCAGATCACCTTGTCTAACCTTTTATGTACCACTAAGCCCTTAAATTTTATCATCACCTGCATACTGAGCTCCACAATTTTTTTTCTTTTCTTTTTTTTTTTTTATAACTAAAATATATCTTCTAAAAATATACATTTCAGTGTCCTGACTTCATGTGTAGGCTTCAAGAAGTAAGGACTACATGTAACTTCTCAGTAGTTATTCTAGAGATTAATTAATCTCACTCCAAGAAATAAGGCACCAATTTTGAATTTGAATTTGTCTGGCTGAGTTATTAGTTTTCTTCCTTTCCCTGATAGATTAAAGAAATTTGCAATAGTTTTGACTTTAGTAATTACTGACATATTGTATTATAGTCTCCTCTCAGTGCTCTTCAAAGTAGGCTAAACAGACCAAGCTTTTTAAGCTCTTTCTGCGATGAATTTCCCAGTCCCTGAGCCTTATCATGGTAAAGATTTTCCTTATATAGTGTCTAATCCAGGGAATTAACCTTTTAAAAACAGCCATTTTGTTACTCACCAATGTAATGTTCTCTTACCTCAGGAACACATATATTCAGAGTTAGTGCCTGTATAAAAGCTTTACTTACACACACAGTTATGTCACTTGTACGCATTCCGCTAAGAGCAGAGCTTTCCATTTTAGGAATACTTCTTCAGTTATAAACAATGGTAACACATTCATATTGTATCATGCATTCATCATACAATTTGACTATAAAGTAGAGGAAAGTAAAGGACAGAAGAATTAAGTATCTTTTCTAAACTTAAAATCAAAGCTAGGGAGAAGTAAGCTTTGGACACAGTAGGTACCAGTTTTTTAAACTACCTGCCTTCCCTAAACCCTATCTGCTCTTCCAAAAAAAATATTTTAAGTGCACTTTTTGATAGAAAAAATCCTGCAATCTGAAGCCTCCTTCTGGTATTTAATGTCCATAGACCTGTAGGGGCTAAAATACTGTAAATTTTTGCAAAATTTCTGCAATCGACTCCCAGCTTCCAGTGTTCCAAAGAAAGAATTTCCTAAAGGTGCTGGAAAACATTATGCCACTTAGACTATTCAGTCTTTAACCTCTTTAACTGAGATTGCCAAGCAGGCAGTATTTAATATCATTAGCAAATGGTATATTGCTAACATCACTGCAACTAACTAAAATCCAGTTCCATTGCTCACGAGATGCCAAATGGCATGGTGCCATAAGCAGGTGCCATTTCTCCAGCCATGGGTGCTGTGGAGCTGGGTGCTACTGCTCCAAGGTGCAGTCCACAACTTTGCCTGCAGGGAAGCAAGACCATGAGTTTCCATGGCTGTGCAGCAGCAAGAAACAAGCTCCTCATCACCTGCAGAACTGAGCAAGAGACAGAGACTACTGCAAGGCCATATACTGCCTTGATGGGAGAGGACAACATGCAGCTCCCATCTGCTACTGTCTTCCAAGCATGGTAAAAATTCCTGGCTCTAACTTCTGGGTCAACAATAGCTACTCTGCTGCCACTGGAGATGCAGCAGGTCCAAGGCAGTGTTATGCTGATGTGCAAAGAAAAACACGTATCTACCTACCTCAGAGGGGTCTTGTGAGTATTATCACATTCCCATGCAATCTGCTAGATGTAAGTTGGATAACTGACAGATAATTTTTTTTAATTGTTGCTTTTTTTGAAGAGATTAGGTGTAGAAAGGGATCCTGCCTGTAAGATAATGACTGAGAGAAACTGCATAACTTTTGGTTTAATCTTTATGAAAACAGGAAGTCTTTGCCTGTCCATGAGCTTTAGAAACAATAACAAATTATTCTCTCTGCTATGTCTAGTTCTATTTTTGTAGTGCAAACTGACTAGCCCAGAACTACAGAAAGGCGATACTTGCACATGAGCATTTACTATTTGCATCATAGATGACCTACCTGTCAGAGAACACATTCAACTAATACTCAGTATAGAAATGCTCCTCAGTGGATACCTATTTTTGTATCAGATAAAACAATCCTAAATTGAAAGAGAATTAATATATTTAATTTGTTAATTTTGTTGGTTAAATCCCAACTCTACTGCTAAAAAGAGAGCTCAAAATGAAATCCTTATATAGAGCTAAGCAAATAAAGAGGTTAATATGTGCTCCGACCCAGCCCAAAGAAATTCCATAATGGATAACTAACAATAGAGTTCTGACAGCAACTCTGACCTGAGGTCTACTCTCTGCATACCAGGTTCTGCTAAGCAGGCTGAGAAACAGTTTTGCTTATTTGACATTTTCTTTAATCACGGGCCTTGATCCTTGACAGAGAATGTTCAGTTGAACCTTACTGTCCCAAAGGAGTTCATACAAGATAAATTTCTTTTCTAGCTTGTGGGTTTGAAGAGTGTCCTTTTGCAAATACAGAGCCTAAGCAGTCATTATACAGTAAAACCCACCTTTCTTCTCAACTGCATTTGGACAGCTGAATATCTTGTTATTTCCACTGCAATCACAATATTTTTTTTTTCTCCTTTTCATAGTTCGTATTATGTAGGCATGTCTAGTTTCACTAGCTCTGCACTACGTGGTGCTACCATCATCAAAGGAAAGAGCTGTAAAATAAGTCGTCATCTCACTAGGTGAATTTATTGCTGTCATAAAAATAAAGGCCCCCAAGGTTCACTGAGTCCACTGTACTGAAGACACAGAGCGCAAGATTGGGGAATTTACTATAGTATACCACTGGGTCATTGTACCTATCTGAAAACTTGGTTCAGCTGACATCTAGAAGCATTAATAAAGAAAATGCAACCTAAGGGGAAAGAACCAGGGCAATTTGATTCGCTGAAAGAAAAATGCACTTTATTACAAAGTTGGAAAGCAAGTTAAAAGCTAGAGTTTGTATTTTACACAGTGAAGACGTTAGCTGGGTTTTATTAATGTTTTCATAAATTATTTCCTGAAACAGAACACCCTACACTAACTACATACTAATCTGGTTTGGGAGTTTGCCCTGTATAATAAATATTACCAGTTAAGCAGAAATTTGCAAACAGCTGCACTGCTTGTTTTTTAATGGTTGTTAGTCTGAAAGTGGCAGTAAAGGCTGTTTTTGTCTGTGAGTCTATCAGTGGCAGAGACAGGAACTCCAGAGCGCCTGTAGCAAGAGAATGAGATGGAAAGCAGTGCATTTCAGTTGAGGTGGTGAAAAGCTTTATGACCTACAGCAAGCAATCTTTGCCAGAGATGTTACAAGACTGGATATGCTTGCTTACGAAAACAGGTTCACAAGGAATGCTCGGCCCAGACTGCTCTGTAGGTGATGTAATTATACGGCCCAGCAGAGGATAAAAGACCCAACTCCACCAACTGCTGTAAGATCCCAGAAATAATCCCAGCCCTGAAGAAATTATAGCCTAAAGAAATTGGGAAAGAATTTTAGGGAAATAGGAGCAAACAGGATAAAATTAATCTCCCAAGGTTGTACAAGCTGTCAGTGCTGCAGCTGGAAAAACAGCCAAACCATAGTCAAATCAAATTTACTCCCAGTACAATGCAATGCTGTACCCTTGATTAACAACAGTCTCCTGGAGGATTAATTCTCTTCTTGAGGATTGACCTCATCTAATTTAAAGACCTATTTCTGAAATAGTAGGTTAGTCTGCCTTTATAAGCAAAGGAAAAATTGCAACACAACCTCCCCTAGTTTTTATGTGTCTTCAGCTAGGAGAAAGCAAAGTAAAGGATTCACCAGGTTTTCTAAATGCAGTGTAAAGAAACCACCCAACACAACTACTAAAATCACTACTGGGATCATTTTATTTAAGTTGTGGTTGAACATGAAAACAAACAAACAAACAAACAACAATAAAAACAGCCACAAAGAAACTTTCTGATTCCAGAAAGAAAAGTCAAAGAGAAAGTGCTTTAAAGTAAGACATGATATATCCTGTTGATAGTAAAAAAATTGTACATGCTGTTCAGAGAAAAGTTCTAATTCTCAATGGCTTCACATAACTACACGTACTATCAACAAACAAAAATTAAGGGATTCTCAGTGAAGGTGCTGGAAAATTTCCCTCATGACTCTAATGTAAACACAGTCCTACTGTATGTTCTCAAAATAAACCTAAAATTGACAGATTGTATTGCATGAGAATGCAGCTTTTAAAGGCTCAACAGTTTCAGACATTCCTTGCATAAGTGACTTCTGGGGTGGGAATGGGGAGACAGCTTTCCTATTGTTCTGAATTTCTTGTAGAAACGCAGCCTAACCAGTGAGGGGATTATACAATATCCTGTGTTAAGAATATGTTAGAGAGAATATTTTCCATTTTTCAGTGTATCACCTTTCACTTTGGCAGAATCTGTATTAAGCATTTATTTAAGTTACACAATTTCTAAATCTGAACACACAGTGATTAATTTGTTCTTTTTTCTTTTTTCTCTCCTCTGCTAGTCCATCACTACAGAAGCAGGCTCTCAAAGAACGTTTCCTACATTTTTCCATATCTTAAAGGAACTGCTTTGAAATCTTCAAAACCAAAAAAAAATCTTCAGAGACTAAGATACATAGATTATTTGTGCTGAGATTGTCAATGTATACAACACATAGATGAAGCCACAACACAGAAGTGAACATCTGCAGAAAGTATGTGCATGAATAATGTTATCTAATGGAATTGACTACATTATGCTTCTCCTTGCTATAAAAGGTGACCCTAGCTGTCATGTGAAAATCTCACAAACAAAGCTGGTCAGCTTTGCAAACCAGCTCTAGAAAGCCTATGAGTTTCCAGAGCAAAAGAAGATGTGCACATTGTCCAACACCTCCCTGGAGCCAAGGAGAGGGCTAAAAGCATGACATGGAAAGCCTCACTTGAGTTGTGATGGATCTGGACTCTTGGCCATTCTTTGCATAGCAGGACAGAACTAGAGTTACTGCTTATAAGGTGTACATAAATGACAAATCACTTTAAAAGTTTCAGATTTTAAATGTACATAAATACTACATAATACTACAACAAAGTTAGTTCAAGATGCCATGAAAGTTACCTCTGGAGAAGAAGCCTGGTAAAAAAGCAGAGATAAATGCAAAGTATGCGTTAGCTGTTTTTCATTGCTAATTTGGTGGTAAATCAGGGGAAGTCTGTATCAATTCAGTTCCAAATGCCACAAAGCAGAAGGATTATGACCACTGTGCTCTCTCACAACGCAGATCATACGTCACATTTTATGCTTCTCCTTCTCTTCATTTGGTCAGGACAGAGAGGTTTAAGGCTGGGGTTTGAAGTTTGGGGTGCTATAAAAGCAGGTTATGATGAACACTGCAGAAAAAACAGGAGAGGATAGAAAGACAATAACATGAACATTTTCATCACTAGCTATTAAAAGTACTTAAAATGTTTGTGTCTAGAAAGGTCCTACCAGGTAAGCCGTGAAGCCTTTTTCTATTATAAATCTGTTCTTCAAAAGAACTGTGCTGCAAAATCTGCATGTCTTCTCAAAATGCAATTACTTTGCTTTGGTTTCAGCAATAACATAGTTTTGATGCATCTCTGCCACCTTCCTGCCAACCATCTCCATTTGCCTGTCATTGATGCCAACTTCAGAGTGGCTTTGGTGCTTACAAGCTAAATTCCATCAGAAGAAATAAAATCAGCAGGGCAGCTCCATACATACTCCAGTATTTAATCAGGACATAGGGTCATGAAACCACCCCTGTGCCAAACTACTGCAAGATCCTCCAGTGGTTACCTAACACCCATATAGCACTGTAATGCTTTTGAACTCTTGAAAGATCCTGTCACATTCTGAAGCAGTTCACATATTCCATAATGATCGAGTGAAGTATTTCCACCTAGCACCAACCATCAGCCCTCTCCTGGATCTTTATTCCAACTGATCTTATCAGCTACTTTTTCTTCTAAAGACAGTACATTTAACAACTTTGTGCAACTTTATCTAATCAACATCTTACTTCCATACCCCTTTCTGAGTCTCTTGTTTTTATTTTTATATTTCTTTTCCCTTGCTTTTTAGTTTCTTTCAGTTCGTTCAGAACATGGACACCTAGTCCTTTCTCCCAGAAAATTCAAAGGGGCATAATTTGGAGAAAATGACCTCCAAAATGGCATGTTGAAGAAATATCCTTAATTACAAAATTTGCTTCAAGTCTGGTGAGATTTTCTTAGGAGTTCGGGTTATACAATGTCAGCATCAGAATAGTGCAAATCTCCTGCGTACCACTAGGTAAGATGACTGCTGATCAATATCCACCCACATTCAGAAAAAGAAAAAAAAAAAAGTGAAGGCAGAAAGACAAGTGATACAGTTCAAGTTGACAAAATATCCCCATTTGTTGGGAGCGCAGCACTGAAACCACATCTCCATTGATTTTTTCTTTTCTCAGCTTTCCCAAGTTATCACACAAAGTCAATGCCATAAGTGGGACATCCAGACTGTTTTGACCCCTCCCATCCTTGTGCCTCACATAACGGCTTGTTCTGACTCCCATAATCAGCAGGATTAGGCAAGAGCTATAGGGAGGTTTAAAAGAATGTGGAGTGTGCTTCTGTTCTAGAACGTCTTCCGTGTGCATGAAGGGTGTTCACCTCTTATCTTAGAGTGACCTGTAAGATCTGGGAGTAGTTTTGCCAAGAACATTCAGTTGTTTTCCCATCCATTTTATTTCATTGGTAGGTCAAATCCCTTTTACTTATGTATTTATTTATTTATTTTCGAACAGCAGTCCTGCTAGTTTTTCCAGTCAATGGAAAAGAAGATTATTTATTTATCTGAAAGAAACTAGCAAGATGCATAAAGTCTTTAAAGATGCATGAGAATGACTGATGATATCTTGGGATACAGCAGAAATTATAGGATACCACCATGGCTTTCCTAAACCTAGTTCCCATGTTCTTAGGCACCCAAGATTGCAGGACACGGTGCTGTTTTCTCACTCAGAGGTGTCAGACCACAGCACAGTGCCAGTGCTGACTGAGTGGTCTGTATCGATTACATGGAAGACACCTATAGTAATGTGAATGCATGTCCATGATTAAGGCATACCAGGACCTGCACATCAGCACACATGATAGAAATGGTGCTGACAGCCTTTTCTCTTTAATACCTGCATCATTAATTACATCTCCACTTAACAGAGGCGTCCCAGTACAGACAAGAGTCATCCCCCAGCCATGTTCCATGAACTCAGTTTCAGGAATGGAGCTAAGATTCAGTTAGAAAATTTTACCTGTATCTCTTGGTTGTCAATTGTTTGTGGTTTAAAGAGTCTTTAGTTTGTTTCCTGATTTCCATGAGTGTAGCTTTTGCTGAATCTGACATCTTAAAAAGTACACACTACTTGGTAACTATAATCTTATACTGGTAACTTTTTTCAGCAACATTTAGACAGAGACAGATGCTCATAACTATCAAGAACTCTACTGAACTGAATGCATTTTGTCATTATCAGTATTACTAATGATTTAGACTGCTAAGAGAGAAGAGAGTTTTATAGTGTAGCCTAGGCTCTTAGTATGAAATTTTTCCAAGAAACAGGTCTAGATAGCTCCATTCATCAGTGGCAAGTGCTTCTAAAACCATGAAAGGAAAAATAATAGAGGATATATTCAGTCCCAGGAAACACTCTAAAATGAAGCCACACAGCAATAGGGTTTAAGCAGGTATAAGTCAGCATACAAAAATGAAAGAAAGCTTTTACAAAAGTATAAATAACTTCGGAAGACAGAATTTCATTAAGTATATTTTAAAAAGTGAAAGCAAAACAAAAAGCAATGATGAGAAGCAAAATAAGATGGATAAGATGCTCAGATTTTTCCAAGAAACACTAAGGGTTGAAGCAAATCCATTTAGCACACCTTGCAGGATCCTCTCTAGGATGACTATGAAAAAGAAGAGGGATAAAATGCAGTGAAATGAAGGCACTGTGAAGAGATTTCCTCATAAATGAAGAAAGGAAAGAGAGTTTTGTCATAACCAAAAGTCAGGTGCTCACAAGCAGCAGGGGGACATGATTATACAAATGAGAATTCTCTGACTATTTCTGAACAAGCAGAAAGGACTTTCAATTAAATAAAGACAGCAGCACCTAGAGAGCATGCCAAAACATTCTATAGCTGTAGAAAGCATCTGGCAGGCAATTTCATTGCGTTTGAGACAGAAACCAAAGACATTACAATACCAATAACAGTCACTGCATACATTAGGAAACAAGGGACTAACAGAGCTACAAGTCACATAGAAGCATTTTGACAGTGATTGAATTTCAGCAATCAAACTACTCTGTGTAAAAATAAAAAGCCCAGGCAGTTTAATAACCCAGGCAGAGGATCAGTGTCTAACCCAGCACTGCTAGATTTAAGGGAGAAATACAGCACTTCTAGGTGGCACAAGAAGTCAGAAAATGGCAGGGCATTGGGAACAGGAAACATTCTGGGCCAAGTACAGTCAGATGAGGTCCACAACAGGAAAGACGTTTTACTACACTGTCTCCTCTCATTCATTCCCCACTTCACAGTCCATTCTGCAAGCTTTGTCTAACCCTGATTTTGATGACAATAGAGTCTACCTTAAATGAAAGAATACAGGCAGGAAAGTATAGAGGATTGGAACTACTCAGCATGCAAGATTGGCTTCTTAAGAAATAGTTCCCACCTGTGAGCACTAATGAATGATAGCAGCATTTAAGGACAAGTCAGGAAAGACAAAGTATATATTTATTATTAATGTGCAAGGAGTACATTATGTATCATTGATACACAGGACAGGAAGGCTGTACCAAAACTGCAGTACTGTAGATGTGATTTTCACATAGCCAAGCTTCTTTAATTCTTTTTTCCTCCACCTGTCACTCAGTGGTGTTATCTAATCAGTACATGCAATTCATATTAGAAGTACATTCGCATCCACTGCACATTCTATTTGCACATGTACAGTTTGCGATCAAAAGCGATATGGCTGAACAAAGCACTCAAAATCCTTAGAAAAGTAACTTAGTGCTGGCTTTTGAGGCTGGAGCTGGGTAGTAAAGTGTTCTTACATCTGTGTTAGCCATCAGGAGACATATTCTCCCTGTTCCAAAAACCAAAGAATTAACTATTTTCTCTTTCCCATGCTTAATGCTATTCTTGTGAGGGAAATAATGAAAGCGCAGCAACAAGCATGTGGCTGGCTAGGTACTCATGTGATATTTCAGCATGTAATACTAAATAGATTGGATGATTCTTGCAGAACCCCTTCCCAACCTTTTGTCAAGTGTGCTAGTTAAGCTGTCAGATTTATTCTTCATGTAGCTTGCGGCTGCTGTAGCACTTCAAAAATGTGTGCAGTAATGATGCCTTTCTTCTCCTACTGGACAAACCCTTGATAAACTGATTTTCCTTTTCCCTCCAGGAACCATGTATATTCCTTAACCCACCACAGAACTGTTTGCATTCAGCCCAGGACGAGCTAGTTGCATGTTTCATATGTTGGTGGATCTGGAAGCAATCCCAAGGTTAACGAAGAGAAGAACTAAAAAAAAAGTCTGTATTTAGGCTGTGGAAAAACAACTGAAGGTTTAGTCAATAATGTGAGCTCTCTACACCTTGAATTCTCTACACTAGGTTAAAAATATTTTAAGAAGCAATGACTTGCACAAGAATCTTCCTTGCATTTATCTGTTCACTAAGAACCGGAAGTATGAATCATCTTTAAGATTTTACTTTGACTTTTTATCTACAAATGGAATAAGAATTCTTCAAAATTTTCTATAGCGTTTCCCCTTTCATTTTTACATACCTCAAACAGCTATTTCGAATCATTTATTATCAGCCTCTTAATTTAATAAACCTGTAACACTGCTAAGTTAACTTCCTTGTGTAACATAATAAGTAAACAAAAGCTACTATACAAACTAGGACTAAGAACAACAGGTTGTTTACAGGTAGTTTCTAATGAAGGACTGTAGACCAGTCATTCCTTTTTAATCTTGTATTACAGGAAAAAGAAATTTATCTATGAAGCCTTGAACACTTTGAGAAACTTCTCACATGCTCCACTTGCCTATATAATGATGCACATATTCTTCATTGCTCTGAAAAAAAATTGACCTCTGAAACAGACAACCTTCTCCCTTGTCATATATCCAAACATCAGTAAGACATCTTTTTCACTGGACCACCTCAGCAATGCCAGCCTTGATCCAATAGCAGATTATATTATGCCCTCTGAAGACCTTCACCAGATGACTTGTTTATATGTAATGCATCTTCAGTTCCAGATGTAAGCAGCTGAACACTTCAGAAGCTGTTAACACCTGTTTACAGATTCTGATTTGTCAGTGCATCCAAGCAAATCTGAACTGGTTTTTAAGCATTTCTTGGCTGATGGTAGAGCCACTGAAACATGTCTGATTAGTAGCCTTCTTACTACAAAGAAATATCAGGTTGGGAATGGCTCTGCAATCATTTTCTTATAAAGAATATCCTATAAAGAGTGAAGTAGAGGCCATCCTTTTTGATTGGTATTAAGTTTTTCACTGGTCTTTCTTGTAAAAGACATTTTAAATTTTTTTTGCTGCTGGTATCAGACTACTCATTCTGGATTTGACACAAGTCCCCTTTTTCACATTGGTATTGAAAGGCTGTCATGTAGCAACATTTGGTCACTGAAGTGGATTTATAGAAACAACTTATAGACCAGAAAACTTCACACTCCATTTCCAAACTAGTGGGCTCCTTGGGGCATCCATCACATATGGATGTGGCCAAAAGCAGAAAAGCTCAGAAAATGATGGATCTTAGTGGGGGAAAAAAAAAAAAAACCAACCTGAAAAAAAACCAACACCCACAAAAGTGTAATTTCTGATAAATTTGACTGTTTTGTCAACTCTGGAAACTGGGAAGAAACTGTCCATGTCAAAATTAATGAGACCACATTCCAGACCTCAAATCTGTCTCGATCAGATCTTTTTACAGACTACTTTGTCTTTGCCCGCTGGTGACTCTGCAATTTATGGCTGGAGGAATGAGGGAAAAGGAAGTTTGGGATCCTGTTTCTAATAAAACACATCACTTGAATGTATCAGCTTTGTTTAGCATTTGAAAGGTAAACTGCATACAGAAGAGTCCACCTAACCCAACATCACACCAAGGAAGACAGAAAAAATGTTCCTTACGATAATGTTTTCAACATTAAGATACATCAATAGTTTTTTTTATATGCAACATAGATTAGTGTATCATAATATTAAACCTGCTTATTCAGGATCACACAACCTACATTAATTCATATTAAAGATAAGACACAATAAAAGTAATAGGGCAAACTCCATGTTCTTGAACCTCAAGCAAAGCTTCCATCAGATGAGAAATATAGGTAGGGTTCAGGCTTTGTGGGTCTTATCAATTAACATTAAATAAAACATACAGTTCTGGTACATCTGGAGTCAGTATTTTTGCATTTAAAAATAGTTTGATGAGTTTTTCCCATTCGCAAATTCTAGGACCTTCAAACCTAAATAAGCTCGAAACTATATACCAGATTCGCAGTTCAGAAAAAAACTAACATAGTAGAAGGAGGGCAACAATACAATTTTCTTGGGCAAATCTCTCTCCCTTTTGTCATTCAGGTTTGCTTTTGTTTTCTCACTTTGCAAGAATAGCTTCAAAAGCTTTCTCAAGTGTCTCTGAGGCAAAATGACATATTTGTCTGAAATTCCTTAAACTCAAAACTGAAGAGCTGACTGTTCCTTTGGGGCTTCTAGAATCATTCTGCAATTCACTGCATGTGCTGATTATAGTTACAAATGCCAGTAGACATTGAAAGAAGACAGCAGAGGGAATGGTTGAGTACAACATAATGGGAAGCAGCAGGATGCACAGATGTGATGCAGAGCTTGGTGAAAGTAAGCAACATACTATTGAAAATACATACAGAAAAGGATGGCCTCAAGTTGCAACAGAGGAGACTCAGGTTGGGTATTAGGAAATATTTCTTCTCAGCAAGAGTGGTAAGGCATAGGCATAGGGAGGTGGTGGATTCATCGTCCCTGGAGGTGTTCAAGAACTTTGTGGATGTGGCACTGAGGACATGGCTAGTGGGCATGGTGGTGACAGATTGATGGTTGGACTAGATGATCTTAGAGGTCTTTTCCAACCTTAATGATTTTAGGATTTATTATTTATATGTGTCAGAACTCAGATTTCAGCCTTCTTAGCTCTTTCATGCAACCTGATGTGCACTGGGGGAAAAAGGATGCATCTCTGACATCATACATGAAGATTTGCAGTGTGGATGATATTACAGCTAATCTGAAACTGTCCTGTGAAGAGTGGATCTCCTTTGTAGACCTTTACATCTTAATAAATACTGCCAGTTTGGCCATGGGTACATGATTCGATTAACTGCCTCAAGGACTCTGTCTATTTTCAATTTTCAACTGAAATAAAAGTTCTATTTTAGAATATAAATGTACTGATTTTTTTTGTTTGTTTGTTTGTTTCCTCAGTAAGAAATTTCAAAGACTGAGATATGTTGGCATTTGCCAAAGTAGAATCATTCAGTTGTGCAGAACAGAGATCAATTTAACATAAACATACCTCAAGATAACAATCATCCTTCCTTCTCCTAAGAAGTCACCTAACAAACTCTCACTCAGAATAATATTAATAATTTCTTGGCCTATAGCTCTCATCACTGAGTCAGAAGTAATAGACATTATGTTATTGCCTGGTGAGCTGATCAAAATTAGCCTAAGATTAGTTACTGCACCCTAAAACTGCTAAAAGACAATGAAGGCAGCAAGAGCCTATTCAGCCAAGAAGAGAACATGCAAGACCTTGTAAAAAATACAGATAAAATAATGGAGAACTGTACCATAATATGTTTTTTCCCTTGGATTCATTCAGTCAGTTTTTGTTTATTTTTCTTTTTGTTGTTGACTGGAACAATAAAGAAGATGGAACATATAATACAAGCCTGAGGGGTATAGTAATAAACCCACAGATATTAATGGTCTGTTCTGGTTCTAGCAATGAGACCCTGACAGCTGTCAAGTTTCAGGAACATCAAATGCCTGTTGAGAAATGTAGTGAGAATATCAGAGCCTGTTATGATTCTCAGTGTTGCATATGTCTGGCCTTGGGAAGTCTGACAGGCTCTTTGGAATTATGTGTCACGCATTAGTATGACAGAATTTTTATAGAGAAGGAAAGATCATGGGATTGGTGTCCTTTCTGGCTGTGGAGCCTTCAGCTTTATGGTAACCATGTGTTTGCACATGAGGTACCAGGGCCACCTTCAGGATCCGGGTTTAGGATATTGATGGTACATTTAGCCCCAAACGTAGGGACATTATCTACCCACTTGACTGGAATACAGTAAAGAGAGCAAAAGGAGTGTGTAACCAACCGTAAAAGGACCTGATTCTGCAAGATTTTCCATGTATTTGGAAAGCAGCAAGTACTATAAATTTCAATTTATTACAGAACTGCTTAAGCACCAGGCTCTTGTCTCATGAAGGATACATGAGGGTCACCAGTGTAGAAGTAAACTATTTTTTAAGTACACACTGCAGGAAACTATGAGGTAGACCTTGAGGTAAGCAAATCCACCTAACAGTTAAGAAAAAAAGCAGAACTTCACTTCATTCTGAAGTAACTGTATGAATATTTTGGGCACATTTGGGATTGGCAAGGAGAGATGGTAATTTAAATTCCAGCCAAGCCAGCACAATGATCAAGGGTCAGATTTGGAAGGTCTTAATTAATATCCTGCTTAAGTAAGCATAGAGGGAAATGGAGCAAATAGAATTTGATGTGGTGAAACTGTGTAAGAAATACACACACACACCAAATCACTATAACTTAAAGAAGGAAAATTTCTGTATGTGACAGAACCGGTCAGCAATTGCCTCTCATCGCTGATTTCTTCCTACTGATCACACCAGGCATTGTGTATTACACCTCAGCTTCCAACATCCCTCAGAATTCTTTTTATTTGCCAATTTACTTGTCATGCAAGTATGATCTCTGTACAAAGGAAACTGTTAAGCTGTTGTAAAATGATTACTATGAATACAGACACTCTTCTCTTCTAGGTCTCAGAATACAGAAAGGCCAGTCTTTCCACCCTTCTAATGCAACAGTGAAGGGAATGAACACCAAAAGAAACAAGGACAAAACTGAAAATTAGTATCCAATCTAGAGAAGCACTTTACCTGAAGTGCAAAAGTGGTTGTTCCGCTGCTGTAATAAGCAGTTCAGGCAGAATTCCTGGAAATTCGTGTATCTGCCTCAGTTCATACTGAAAGTCACTTTCAGTGCTTGCTGTATACACCCCATGGTTATTAGGGTTGTCAGGAAAAAAATATAGTTTACTCTAAAATACTCCTTTCCATTGTTAAGCTGTCCATTATGAAAGATCTAACTGCAAGCTTTGTCAAAATCTCAAAATCTTTTTGTCCTATGTACAGTACTTGGTGAACTGTAATTCCAGTCAGTGTTTCCAGTTTATCATAGGCCCTTGTTTAATGCTGACAACAGACAGTAATAAAAGCATAGGCAACCCCAAGGAAAAGTAGAACTTCTGCTTCAGCTGACCAAATGGAATAATCCAGAAAAATGAAATAGACGATTTATACTGGCAAAAAAAAACAAATTAGACTATCAAAAGCTGAAAATAATAACCTAAGCAACTATAAGTAGCCTAAGGAAAGAAATTTTAAATGTTTATGATCTGTAACTTCATGACTAACTTAGGCTACAGCCAATCACTTCTGTTCATGTGGGAAATAGAAGAGTATGTAATAAGATTATTAATGCATTTGTTTACTATATATTTGTGAATGATGAATTATATAGGCTAATTTGTAAAAAGTTACACAGAACTTTAAACAAATGTTGTAAGTTAGAAGGCGTGTTTAAAAACAAATGGATTAACAAGCAGATTCCAAAGATTCTAAAGATTATCCAAAGTACAGTAAAGAAGTACTTTGAGAATATTCTCAAAAAGCATTGGGAGATGAGAGTTCCGTATATATTACAGTTAGACTAGATTCTTTAGTAGTAAAACCAAAGCTGTTTTGTTGAGTATATGGAGCATATAAAGAAATCTATGTTCTTCTCAGACTTGTGAATATTATTGTTTGGTGTCAAAATGTCAAGACAAAGTCTTGTTATCCAGACTACTGATGGGCATTTTGCCAAGGACATGAAGTAGAATAGTATTTCCCCTTCCTAAGTCACCATGGTCAAAAGCACTTATCTCTGAGAGTCAGAGAGAGACTAGAAGAGCTTTTTTTTTTTTTTTTAAGAAGAATATATTGAAAAAATATATATACTATTGAATGTATATACAATGTATACTGTATGGAAAATGACAACAGAAAACAGAAATCTATCAGTAGCAAATCAAGTACGTCTCAATGAACTGTCTAAAGACAAAGACCAAGAAGTCTAAAACAGGAAATGTTTGCCTCAGATTGAGAATACACTTTAAAAAGAAATGAGCTGGGTAAGGGTGTGCAGGGAAAGCAGAAGGATGGGAATTTGAAAGAAGACCCTGAATGTATCCTGGAACAATGGCCCATAATAGAGTAACCTTCATCACCTAATTTTAGAACACGTTTGTAGAAAACTTCTGTCACCAGTATTTGATTAGGTCAAATAAGCTTGACCCCCTCCTCTCCATGTGAGAAGCAGGTTAAATGGTATTGGCATCTGCTTGTTCTACATACAGTACTGCAAACTTAATCCTTCCCTTGCAATCACAGTGTCTGCGGACCTGCTACCCCTCTATTTACCTAGAAGTAACGCACTTACAGTGAACTCAGGTTCATCTCTGCTCAGTTAGTTGTTTCAGAGAAATAGCTTGAAATGCATGAGAATAGGACGCACAAACATTCCTCAGAACTAGTGCATTAAATGTTTGACCTAGGGATGGGAAAGATGAATTCAAGACTCATCAGGAGGAGAGTCAAAAATAGACCTCCCTTTGCTGCACGAGTACTTTTGCCACAGAACTGCTGGATAAACTTTCTCCTCAACTGTTCTGTGCAGAGTCCAGTACTTGAGCTAAGCAGGAGAACAACTCCTATCTGAATAACCAAAAGAAAGGGCAGGTATAAAGAAAACTGTATGGTCTTGTCATAACTAGGAAGCTTCTTGATATGAGAAATTCTATTAAAGACGAAATACTTTCAAGAAATCCATAAAGAGTTAGATATACTCAAGGTTAGATAAAAGGTCACTGATACTTCTGGTGACTTAAATTTTGCATTTTTAACCAACGCTGCCAGGTAACTCCTTCCTGAATGAAATCTTTTATGTACTGATTATGCGCCACAGATTACAAAGGATAAGTCCCACAAACTGAAATGGCATTTACAAGGCTAATTCTCATCAGCATTTTTGAAAATCATTCCACTAGTTTCAGAATCTGGACTGAGCTTTTCAATTAGAATATTTCTTTTTACCAGCTAATGCTGGACCACAGTTCATCCATCAAATCAATACCAGTACATATACACCCTCTGCACATAAGCCTGCAAGTACTTCTGCACTTCTGCTTCCACATACTTGCACACAAGCTATGACCTTAATTAGTTAAATTAAAACAGGAAGACACACACAATCATTCCTTTTTAGACCAAACCAGTTCCTAAAATGACAACTGATGCGAATTTAATTAAACCCAGGCAGATGTAGGGGAGGAAAAGGAGAAATAACGTATTTAGAATTTGAAGAGAAGTAATTAGTTTTGGCAGGTTATTTATTTATGTAAATTGAAAAATTAGCTGTACTATGCACAGGCAGCAGGAACAGTATCTGCTTTATTGCCTACTTACAACAAAAGAAAAAGTTTTGGTAAAATATCCAATTGCATTTCAAAGTTTGCAGTACTTCCTCTACAGTACGTAGAAGAGCTTCCCACATGGAAACATCCACAGCTAACTACAGACAGAAGACAGTATGCCAAAAGACAAACCTACTAATCTTAAGGTTTAGGATTTTTGTTTGCTTGCATTATCTGAAAGCAGGTTGTGGCGAGGCAGAATAGAGTCTTCTCCTATGATTGAGGAAGGATCAAATACCAAGAATAATCCTGCCCTTTCTCAACAAAGAGAACCTTTTCCCTCACAGATTTCAAAGCCTGAGTTTCAGAAAGCACAAGTTTCTAATTTTAATAACACTGACCAGTAAGGCCAGAGACATGTATACACCTCCCTCAGTGGTTCCTACGAGTTTGCACGACAATATATAACATTAATGGGAAGGCATAAGGATCCTTGGCCAGGCACCAAGTGGGAAGATAGGTCCTCTTAACAGTCCTACAATTTGAGAACCTGTGGAGTAGAAAAGCTTACAGTATTTCAGCTGCATTACTGAGGCAACCCAGGCAAAGAAAAGAGTTGTGTGGAAGAGGATCTCAGAGTCCTCAGCTACAACTTTGCTTTCAGTGGAGTTTTCCACTCTGAAATGGCTTATGATCAAGGGTAGCATGCAGTAAACAAGGCCCCGTGGGGTAACAGCCACTCTTAAATATTGATTTTCAGAGTGTTCTTTCAAAGATGGAAAAAGCATCATCAGCTCCTCTCAAGGGAGCCTTGAAAGTTTTCTCTCCATAACCAAAGTTTAATATCCATTTTTGGTCACTATGCAGTGAAAGAATAATGTGTCTCTGTCAATTTTCTCCTATTGAACATAGTAGAAAGATAATAGCATGTGGCTCAAAAAACAATTCTGAGTCCTCCTTTCTTTCACAGACTAAGGTGTATGACGGTGATTGGTTTAGGCAAAGCATGCTGCCAGTATTTCAGCTTTATACCTAAGCATAAGCACCATGTACCCTTTGCAGAACTTGGAAAATGGGCTGTTCAGCAGCTTCCAACCTTGCTAGCCCTAGGAGTAGAAAAGGTTTGTTTCAAATGCATACACAGATAGATGTTGGTGTCCTGGACACCAGCATGGACATGCTTACATGATTAGCATGAGGCAGTAAAAGAATAGCCTAGCGTTTAGAGAATTCCATCACAATTAGAACAGAGGCTTATGTGATAATAATTAGAAGTTATGGATTTGGTTTATGTACCTGGGACAGGAGGTCAGTTACTGTCAAATTACTCAGTGGCAATTAACGTAAACTGGCAGCTATCTTTAATAACAGGAAAGAAATCAATATTCTCGTGTAACTGTCCACTGACCTCCAAGATTAGCTTTGAGTAACATTCATCTAATACCTAAAGATTTACACAGATTACAACAGAAATATTTGAGTAGCACCTTTGGATAGATTTAGGGACTTCAATTCTGCTTAGTTCTGCTTCAGGCACCACAGTCTTTTAGGAGATACAGCCTGTCACCTCTGCACCTTTGTTTCTTGATTTCCAGACCTACCAAACAGTTAAGTCATACTTAACATCTGCACTGTCCAAGAAAATCATCAGACCAAAGGCAAAGCTTGAGGTATAAGGTAACAAAAAAGAGTAGTTATTACCACTATTCACATTCACTGTTTGACTCACAAAGCCTTTGAACCTTTGAAGCACCTGAGCTGCATTTTAAGGTATTGCAGTCCACTTTTTCTGCTCAGAAGCACAAAATAACAGGCAGCAGGACTATAAATTGCTTTATAGGTGCTATAAATACAAATAACCCTCACCTGTTTGTTGCAGTAGCATTAGAAAGATCTAGTCATTTATTAAATGCATGGCACAGCCGCAGATGATCATGCTGTCAGAGGGATTCTATCTTTAGGAACTGAAATGTCCCCTCAGATTAGGAATTAGAAACTTCACTGCTATTTAGATGCATAGATCTGGCTTTGTACTGATTTCTCATGTTTTTGCTGAATGAAATTTTCTTTAATGCTTTTAATAAATTTTAATCAACAACTGTGGAGAGCTGGCTTGCTGAGAAAGGACATCTGCAAAGCATTAAAGATATGGCGACCTTGTGAGAACGGTTGTAAACAAGAAGCTGCAGGTGGCAGTAGGGAAGAGGCGAAGGGGCAGCTTCTCACGATGTTATGGTGACAGGCTACTTGCAAGCTCACAGGTCCAATGGACACCTGTTATGTGTACCTAACAAATGTACCCTTGCCATGTGTGCCTTGTTTTAGGTGTCCAGCCAATGTATTTCTACTGTGTGTGTCTCGTGTGGTCTATATAAGCTTTTCTATCTGCGCAATAAGGTTGTTGTTGGTTTGTTAGTTGTTCGTTGGTTCGTTCGTTCGTCGTTAATTCACTCTCTCTCTGTTTGCTGCTAACTTGACTTGAGTCATTCCTGATCGCTGGCTCCCTCCCCGACAAACAACGACAACAAAAAAAAAGTTGGTGGTCCAAAAATAAAGGCTTTAAATCAGTATTTTACTACCTTTCTGTTTCACCATTTTGTCAGGATCTTTGCTGCAGTCTACATAGCATACAGTCAGATGAAAGTCAGACAAGACTTGGAAAAAAAAAAAAAAAGCAATCTGCAGCATTCAAATATTCAAAATGATTCCTGTAGAAAGCATGTTCAATTATCATTCAAGTTTTTTGGCTAAATTATGTCAATACTGTCAGAAAGAGCTACATACACAGACAGCAAGTCTCTTAGGAGTCATCACTGACACACTGGTATGGTTTCAAGAGCATATTTATTTTTCTGGTTTCTTGATAAACTAAACAAACTTGAAAGACCTTGATATCTATTATGACAGAAAAGAAACATCTAAAAGGACGTTTTTCCTATAATACCGTCTTCACAGTCTTAGTGGTGCACACAGCTAGTAGTACGCTTGAAAAGGTCAACAAGGAGGTACTAAGAAATCATGAAAAATGTAGGGGGAAAGCATGCTATTTTGCCACCAAGCCTCTCTAAAGAGAGCTATGACAATCTACAAGCAACATCATAGGTGTGGGTAGAGAGCACTAGTTCCCTTATGGATGCTAGTTTCAGTGGAGCTTCGTCATTTGGTCTATTGCCAGCTGCAGCCTGTGAACATTTAGTATCTTTACTGCTTCCTTTTGTGAACAACCAAATCTCATGAAAAGATAATGTTAAATTCCCATTGAAACTCCACCAGTCTTTGCTGAACCCATAGACTCAGTAACTTTCTCCTAAAGTTTCTTCAGATAGATGTTTTGTTCAACTTTTAAATTATTTAACTTCAGCCTCCAGTGAATCCAAACGAGGCAAACATTAAAAAAAAAAAAATTAAGAGTCCTTTAATAATTGCTGAGAAATGAGAAAACTGCCCAACAAAATTCCAAGCAAATCATTTATTTGGGTTCCGAGAATAAAGAACTTAGTTAACTATGATTGTTTGAGAATGAATGAATACCATAAACATTTAAAAAGGAAGTACAAGGAATAGAGACTGAGATACAGTATATTGAAAAATCTTGCAGCTAGGATATTCCTGTGTCTGCTGAAGTTACTAACTACAAGGTGGGAACGGACAGTAAAGTGGTATCCAAGAATCTAATGCACATTGGTTCCAGTCCCTGAATTGCTAAAGTGTTCATTCAGTAGTCAGTATTCCAAGCTTATTCAATATTTAGCAGTGAATTTTCTCCCAGTATAGTTTCCATATCTTTTCCTTGCAAATTATCATTCACTACCCCTTCAGTAAAATTACTGAGTTTCCAAAGGTGTTCTGAAACTAAAAACAAGCAAACATTTATCCCTTATTCATTTATCAGAATCAATCTTTTTATTTATTAGATTCAAGTAATTTCCTTTGCATCACCTAGAATGATAGGACCATTTTCTTGGGTAGAGCTCTGCTTCCATAACCAAGAAACTATAATTTGTGTTGACTTTTTTTTTTTTCCCCTGCTGTCTCATATGTCATTTGCCAGATACCTCCAAGTATCGAGGTTTTACAAAGAAAAATACTGTTATATAAGTTGTGTTATGAATGAGACTGAAACAAAAGTATAAAGAAAAAAACCAACAAAACCAAGTTTTAATTTAGGTAAAATGCACCTAAACAAGGGTACTGAATTGCATAGGCAAATTAAATCGATTCATTCCTCACTTGCTTAGTGATTGCGAGGCTTAACCAAGCATCTGTATGTAGACTGTAAGTTGTTTGAGTTGTTTGCAACATTTCAAACTTAAAATCATAGATTTTAAGGCCCTCATTATTGGCACACAGACATATTCTTACTGTGGACATGGAAGTTAGCTGCAAATTTCTAGTCAGAGTCTTTAGATGTGTAAAGACTTTATATCATACAGCCAAGTATTAAGTTCTTCCTCCAAAGAAGGATGGCATTTAAAGCAACTAGCCAAATACATTTTTCCATGTTCTTACTGTCAAAAATATTGAGTCATTTAGGAAAATGTATTCAAAAAGTGTATCTGCACCAAGCTGACATTCAGCATGGGAACTTCCGGAGCCAAGTGGTTAATTCTGGCAACTGAAAAATGGAATTTTTTGAAGGAAATAACCTTTAAGTATTGCATGGTTCTCAAGTATTGTGGAGCTCCTATAATTGGCATTCTAATCAGGCCTTCCCACAATTGCACAAGTACTAATGTTTAACAAAAATTGGAAACAGTTAATTCTCTCCCTTGCTTTCTGTGTCATTATGCTTTAAATTGTTATCACTGAATATATATATATATATATTTTTTTTTTAAAGAAAAGTGCAACATAGCATTCTCTCAGTTTACGTTGAAATTGTATAGCCTGATTTATAGATGCAACCTGAGAATTCAACACTAAGACTTTTTTTTTTTTTTTTTNTACAGCAGAAATTATAGGATACCACCATGGCTTTCCTAAACCTAGTTCCCATGTTCTTAGGCACCCAAGATTGCAGGACACGGTGCTGTTTTCTCACTCAGAGGTGTCAGACCACAGCACAGTGCCAGTGCTGACTGAGTGGTCTGTATCGATTACATGGAAGACACCTATAGTAATGTGAATGCATGTCCATGATTAAGGCATACCAGGACCTGCACATCAGCACACATGATAGAAATGGTGCTGACAGCCTTTTCTCTTTAATACCTGCATCATTAATTACATCTCCACTTAACAGAGGCGTCCCAGTACAGACAAGAGTCATCCCCCAGCCATGTTCCATGAACTCAGTTTCAGGAATGGAGCTAAGATTCAGTTAGAAAATTTTACCTGTATCTCTTGGTTGTCAATTGTTTGTGGTTTAAAGAGTCTTTAGTTTGTTTCCTGATTTCCATGAGTGTAGCTTTTGCTGAATCTGACATCTTAAAAAGTACACACTACTTGGTAACTATAATCTTATACTGGTAACTTTTTTCAGCAACATTTAGACAGAGACAGATGCTCATAACTATCAAGAACTCTACTGAACTGAATGCATTTTGTCATTATCAGTATTACTAATGATTTAGACTGCTAAGAGAGAAGAGAGTTTTATAGTGTAGCCTAGGCTCTTAGTATGAAATTTTTCCAAGAAACAGGTCTAGATAGCTCCATTCATCAGTGGCAAGTGCTTCTAAAACCATGAAAGGAAAAATAATAGAGGATATATTCAGTCCCAGGAAACACTCTAAAATGAAGCCACACAGCAATAGGGTTTAAGCAGGTATAAGTCAGCATACAAAAATGAAAGAAAGCTTTTACAAAAGTATAAATAACTTCGGAAGACAGAATTTCATTAAGTATATTTTAAAAAGTGAAAGCAAAACAAAAAGCAATGATGAGAAGCAAAATAAGATGGATAAGATGCTCAGATTTTTCCAAGAAACACTAAGGGTTGAAGCAAATCCATTTAGCACACCTTGCAGGATCCTCTCTAGGATGACTATGAAAAAGAAGAGGGATAAAATGCAGTGAAATGAAGGCACTGTGAAGAGATTTCCTCATAAATGAAGAAAGGAAAGAGAGTTTTGTCATAACCAAAAGTCAGGTGCTCACAAGCAGCAGGGGGACATGATTATACAAATGAGAATTCTCTGACTATTTCTGAACAAGCAGAAAGGACTTTCAATTAAATAAAGACAGCAGCACCTAGAGAGCATGCCAAAACATTCTATAGCTGTAGAAAGCATCTGGCAGGCAATTTCATTGCGTTTGAGACAGAAACCAAAGACATTACAATACCAATAACAGTCACTGCATACATTAGGAAACAAGGGACTAACAGAGCTACAAGTCACATAGAAGCATTTTGACAGTGATTGAATTTCAGCAATCAAACTACTCTGTGTAAAAATAAAAAGCCCAGGCAGTTTAATAACCCAGGCAGAGGATCAGTGTCTAACCCAGCACTGCTAGATTTAAGGGAGAAATACAGCACTTCTAGGTGGCACAAGAAGTCAGAAAATGGCAGGGCATTGGGAACAGGAAACATTCTGGGCCAAGTACAGTCAGATGAGGTCCACAACAGGAAAGACGTTTTACTACACTGTCTCCTCTCATTCATTCCCCACTTCACAGTCCATTCTGCAAGCTTTGTCTAACCCTGATTTTGATGACAATAGAGTCTACCTTAAATGAAAGAATACAGGCAGGAAAGTATAGAGGATTGGAACTACTCAGCATGCAAGATTGGCTTCTTAAGAAATAGTTCCCACCTGTGAGCACTAATGAATGATAGCAGCATTTAAGGACAAGTCAGGAAAGACAAAGTATATATTTATTATTAATGTGCAAGGAGTACATTATGTATCATTGATACACAGGACAGGAAGGCTGTACCAAAACTGCAGTACTGTAGATGTGATTTTCACATAGCCAAGCTTCTTTAATTCTTTTTTCCTCCACCTGTCACTCAGTGGTGTTATCTAATCAGTACATGCAATTCATATTAGAAGTACATTCGCATCCACTGCACATTCTATTTGCACATGTACAGTTTGCGATCAAAAGCGATATGGCTGAACAAAGCACTCAAAATCCTTAGAAAAGTAACTTAGTGCTGGCTTTTGAGGCTGGAGCTGGGTAGTAAAGTGTTCTTACATCTGTGTTAGCCATCAGGAGACATATTCTCCCTGTTCCAAAAACCAAAGAATTAACTATTTTCTCTTTCCCATGCTTAATGCTATTCTTGTGAGGGAAATAATGAAAGCGCAGCAACAAGCATGTGGCTGGCTAGGTACTCATGTGATATTTCAGCATGTAATACTAAATAGATTGGATGATTCTTGCAGAACCCCTTCCCAACCTTTTGTCAAGTGTGCTAGTTAAGCTGTCAGATTTATTCTTCATGTAGCTTGCGGCTGCTGTAGCACTTCAAAAATGTGTGCAGTAATGATGCCTTTCTTCTCCTACTGGACAAACCCTTGATAAACTGATTTTCCTTTTCCCTCCAGGAACCATGTATATTCCTTAACCCACCACAGAACTGTTTGCATTCAGCCCAGGACGAGCTAGTTGCATGTTTCATATGTTGGTGGATCTGGAAGCAATCCCAAGGTTAACGAAGAGAAGAACTAAAAAAAAAGTCTGTATTTAGGCTGTGGAAAAACAACTGAAGGTTTAGTCAATAATGTGAGCTCTCTACACCTTGAATTCTCTACACTAGGTTAAAAATATTTTAAGAAGCAATGACTTGCACAAGAATCTTCCTTGCATTTATCTGTTCACTAAGAACCGGAAGTATGAATCATCTTTAAGATTTTACTTTGACTTTTTATCTACAAATGGAATAAGAATTCTTCAAAATTTTCTATAGCGTTTCCCCTTTCATTTTTACATACCTCAAACAGCTATTTCGAATCATTTATTATCAGCCTCTTAATTTAATAAACCTGTAACACTGCTAAGTTAACTTCCTTGTGTAACATAATAAGTAAACAAAAGCTACTATACAAACTAGGACTAAGAACAACAGGTTGTTTACAGGTAGTTTCTAATGAAGGACTGTAGACCAGTCATTCCTTTTTAATCTTGTATTACAGGAAAAAGAAATTTATCTATGAAGCCTTGAACACTTTGAGAAACTTCTCACATGCTCCACTTGCCTATATAATGATGCACATATTCTTCATTGCTCTGAAAAAAAATTGACCTCTGAAACAGACAACCTTCTCCCTTGTCATATATCCAAACATCAGTAAGACATCTTTTTCACTGGACCACCTCAGCAATGCCAGCCTTGATCCAATAGCAGATTATATTATGCCCTCTGAAGACCTTCACCAGATGACTTGTTTATATGTAATGCATCTTCAGTTCCAGATGTAAGCAGCTGAACACTTCAGAAGCTGTTAACACCTGTTTACAGATTCTGATTTGTCAGTGCATCCAAGCAAATCTGAACTGGTTTTTAAGCATTTCTTGGCTGATGGTAGAGCCACTGAAACATGTCTGATTAGTAGCCTTCTTACTACAAAGAAATATCAGGTTGGGAATGGCTCTGCAATCATTTTCTTATAAAGAATATCCTATAAAGAGTGAAGTAGAGGCCATCCTTTTTGATTGGTATTAAGTTTTTCACTGGTCTTTCTTGTAAAAGACATTTTAAATTTTTTTTGCTGCTGGTATCAGACTACTCATTCTGGATTTGACACAAGTCCCCTTTTTCACATTGGTATTGAAAGGCTGTCATGTAGCAACATTTGGTCACTGAAGTGGATTTATAGAAACAACTTATAGACCAGAAAACTTCACACTCCATTTCCAAACTAGTGGGCTCCTTGGGGCATCCATCACATATGGATGTGGCCAAAAGCAGAAAAGCTCAGAAAATGATGGATCTTAGTGGGGGAAAAAAAAAAAAAACCAACCTGAAAAAAAACCAACACCCACAAAAGTGTAATTTCTGATAAATTTGACTGTTTTGTCAACTCTGGAAACTGGGAAGAAACTGTCCATGTCAAAATTAATGAGACCACATTCCAGACCTCAAATCTGTCTCGATCAGATCTTTTTACAGACTACTTTGTCTTTGCCCGCTGGTGACTCTGCAATTTATGGCTGGAGGAATGAGGGAAAAGGAAGTTTGGGATCCTGTTTCTAATAAAACACATCACTTGAATGTATCAGCTTTGTTTAGCATTTGAAAGGTAAACTGCATACAGAAGAGTCCACCTAACCCAACATCACACCAAGGAAGACAGAAAAAATGTTCCTTACGATAATGTTTTCAACATTAAGATACATCAATAGTTTTTTTTATATGCAACATAGATTAGTGTATCATAATATTAAACCTGCTTATTCAGGATCACACAACCTACATTAATTCATATTAAAGATAAGACACAATAAAAGTAATAGGGCAAACTCCATGTTCTTGAACCTCAAGCAAAGCTTCCATCAGATGAGAAATATAGGTAGGGTTCAGGCTTTGTGGGTCTTATCAATTAACATTAAATAAAACATACAGTTCTGGTACATCTGGAGTCAGTATTTTTGCATTTAAAAATAGTTTGATGAGTTTTTCCCATTCGCAAATTCTAGGACCTTCAAACCTAAATAAGCTCGAAACTATATACCAGATTCGCAGTTCAGAAAAAAACTAACATAGTAGAAGGAGGGCAACAATACAATTTTCTTGGGCAAATCTCTCTCCCTTTTGTCATTCAGGTTTGCTTTTGTTTTCTCACTTTGCAAGAATAGCTTCAAAAGCTTTCTCAAGTGTCTCTGAGGCAAAATGACATATTTGTCTGAAATTCCTTAAACTCAAAACTGAAGAGCTGACTGTTCCTTTGGGGCTTCTAGAATCATTCTGCAATTCACTGCATGTGCTGATTATAGTTACAAATGCCAGTAGACATTGAAAGAAGACAGCAGAGGGAATGGTTGAGTACAACATAATGGGAAGCAGCAGGATGCACAGATGTGATGCAGAGCTTGGTGAAAGTAAGCAACATACTATTGAAAATACATACAGAAAAGGATGGCCTCAAGTTGCAACAGAGGAGACTCAGGTTGGGTATTAGGAAATATTTCTTCTCAGCAAGAGTGGTAAGGCATAGGCATAGGGAGGTGGTGGATTCATCGTCCCTGGAGGTGTTCAAGAACTTTGTGGATGTGGCACTGAGGACATGGCTAGTGGGCATGGTGGTGACAGATTGATGGTTGGACTAGATGATCTTAGAGGTCTTTTCCAACCTTAATGATTTTAGGATTTATTATTTATATGTGTCAGAACTCAGATTTCAGCCTTCTTAGCTCTTTCATGCAACCTGATGTGCACTGGGGGAAAAAGGATGCATCTCTGACATCATACATGAAGATTTGCAGTGTGGATGATATTACAGCTAATCTGAAACTGTCCTGTGAAGAGTGGATCTCCTTTGTAGACCTTTACATCTTAATAAATACTGCCAGTTTGGCCATGGGTACATGATTCGATTAACTGCCTCAAGGACTCTGTCTATTTTCAATTTTCAACTGAAATAAAAGTTCTATTTTAGAATATAAATGTACTGATTTTTTTTGTTTGTTTGTTTGTTTCCTCAGTAAGAAATTTCAAAGACTGAGATATGTTGGCATTTGCCAAAGTAGAATCATTCAGTTGTGCAGAACAGAGATCAATTTAACATAAACATACCTCAAGATAACAATCATCCTTCCTTCTCCTAAGAAGTCACCTAACAAACTCTCACTCAGAATAATATTAATAATTTCTTGGCCTATAGCTCTCATCACTGAGTCAGAAGTAATAGACATTATGTTATTGCCTGGTGAGCTGATCAAAATTAGCCTAAGATTAGTTACTGCACCCTAAAACTGCTAAAAGACAATGAAGGCAGCAAGAGCCTATTCAGCCAAGAAGAGAACATGCAAGACCTTGTAAAAAATACAGATAAAATAATGGAGAACTGTACCATAATATGTTTTTTCCCTTGGATTCATTCAGTCAGTTTTTGTTTATTTTTCTTTTTGTTGTTGACTGGAACAATAAAGAAGATGGAACATATAATACAAGCCTGAGGGGTATAGTAATAAACCCACAGATATTAATGGTCTGTTCTGGTTCTAGCAATGAGACCCTGACAGCTGTCAAGTTTCAGGAACATCAAATGCCTGTTGAGAAATGTAGTGAGAATATCAGAGCCTGTTATGATTCTCAGTGTTGCATATGTCTGGCCTTGGGAAGTCTGACAGGCTCTTTGGAATTATGTGTCACGCATTAGTATGACAGAATTTTTATAGAGAAGGAAAGATCATGGGATTGGTGTCCTTTCTGGCTGTGGAGCCTTCAGCTTTATGGTAACCATGTGTTTGCACATGAGGTACCAGGGCCACCTTCAGGATCCGGGTTTAGGATATTGATGGTACATTTAGCCCCAAACGTAGGGACATTATCTACCCACTTGACTGGAATACAGTAAAGAGAGCAAAAGGAGTGTGTAACCAACCGTAAAAGGACCTGATTCTGCAAGATTTTCCATGTATTTGGAAAGCAGCAAGTACTATAAATTTCAATTTATTACAGAACTGCTTAAGCACCAGGCTCTTGTCTCATGAAGGATACATGAGGGTCACCAGTGTAGAAGTAAACTATTTTTTAAGTACACACTGCAGGAAACTATGAGGTAGACCTTGAGGTAAGCAAATCCACCTAACAGTTAAGAAAAAAAGCAGAACTTCACTTCATTCTGAAGTAACTGTATGAATATTTTGGGCACATTTGGGATTGGCAAGGAGAGATGGTAATTTAAATTCCAGCCAAGCCAGCACAATGATCAAGGGTCAGATTTGGAAGGTCTTAATTAATATCCTGCTTAAGTAAGCATAGAGGGAAATGGAGCAAATAGAATTTGATGTGGTGAAACTGTGTAAGAAATACACACACACACCAAATCACTATAACTTAAAGAAGGAAAATTTCTGTATGTGACAGAACCGGTCAGCAATTGCCTCTCATCGCTGATTTCTTCCTACTGATCACACCAGGCATTGTGTATTACACCTCAGCTTCCAACATCCCTCAGAATTCTTTTTATTTGCCAATTTACTTGTCATGCAAGTATGATCTCTGTACAAAGGAAACTGTTAAGCTGTTGTAAAATGATTACTATGAATACAGACACTCTTCTCTTCTAGGTCTCAGAATACAGAAAGGCCAGTCTTTCCACCCTTCTAATGCAACAGTGAAGGGAATGAACACCAAAAGAAACAAGGACAAAACTGAAAATTAGTATCCAATCTAGAGAAGCACTTTACCTGAAGTGCAAAAGTGGTTGTTCCGCTGCTGTAATAAGCAGTTCAGGCAGAATTCCTGGAAATTCGTGTATCTGCCTCAGTTCATACTGAAAGTCACTTTCAGTGCTTGCTGTATACACCCCATGGTTATTAGGGTTGTCAGGAAAAAAATATAGTTTACTCTAAAATACTCCTTTCCATTGTTAAGCTGTCCATTATGAAAGATCTAACTGCAAGCTTTGTCAAAATCTCAAAATCTTTTTGTCCTATGTACAGTACTTGGTGAACTGTAATTCCAGTCAGTGTTTCCAGTTTATCATAGGCCCTTGTTTAATGCTGACAACAGACAGTAATAAAAGCATAGGCAACCCCAAGGAAAAGTAGAACTTCTGCTTCAGCTGACCAAATGGAATAATCCAGAAAAATGAAATAGACGATTTATACTGGCAAAAAAAAACAAATTAGACTATCAAAAGCTGAAAATAATAACCTAAGCAACTATAAGTAGCCTAAGGAAAGAAATTTTAAATGTTTATGATCTGTAACTTCATGACTAACTTAGGCTACAGCCAATCACTTCTGTTCATGTGGGAAATAGAAGAGTATGTAATAAGATTATTAATGCATTTGTTTACTATATATTTGTGAATGATGAATTATATAGGCTAATTTGTAAAAAGTTACACAGAACTTTAAACAAATGTTGTAAGTTAGAAGGCGTGTTTAAAAACAAATGGATTAACAAGCAGATTCCAAAGATTCTAAAGATTATCCAAAGTACAGTAAAGAAGTACTTTGAGAATATTCTCAAAAAGCATTGGGAGATGAGAGTTCCGTATATATTACAGTTAGACTAGATTCTTTAGTAGTAAAACCAAAGCTGTTTTGTTGAGTATATGGAGCATATAAAGAAATCTATGTTCTTCTCAGACTTGTGAATATTATTGTTTGGTGTCAAAATGTCAAGACAAAGTCTTGTTATCCAGACTACTGATGGGCATTTTGCCAAGGACATGAAGTAGAATAGTATTTCCCCTTCCTAAGTCACCATGGTCAAAAGCACTTATCTCTGAGAGTCAGAGAGAGACTAGAAGAGCTNTTTTTAAAGAAAAGCAAACTTGAACATTGGTAAGAAAATGAAACAGGAATCTGATGCACAAAGCCTGTACATCTCATGTATACTACTGAAAAAGGCCAATTTGTCTCTAGGTTACTTGTGCCAGCCTAAGCAGAGCTTTATGTAAAAAGTCTAATGATTTGATGAGCAGTATCATGCTGCTGACTACAAATTATTCCTACTTCAAAGGATGATAGCATCCTTTTTAACAATTACACAGAGGGATTGAGAGAAGTGGAGGGGAGATGAATGGAAAAAGAGAGGGCAAAAAAAAAAAAGGGAGTGAAAGATGGCTTTTCTGGAATGATTTCCATTATATTGGGATCATTTCTGAATTTTGAGGCAAATTTTAAAATGCCATCTTTCCATCTGCAGGGAGAATTCTCTTAATATTCCATTCTAGAGAGATAATTTGTTTAAAGAAAAAAATAGAGACAAGTTTTTTAAAAAAAAGTTTTAAATGGTTCAAAGTTCAAGCCAGGACTTATGTCCATGCCCTGTCAGGATTCAGATCTATACCTGAATGCTGCCCAGTCAAGCATGCATACAGTAATTTCTGCAATGAGAGATCAGCCAGTAGCAACTGTGAAAACTGCTAAACTGAGAGCCTGAACTCTGACCTCATGGTTTTTAACCTGTAAAAAGGTTTGACACAGTGTTTGTTCCAGTCAGAGAAGGGTTTCCATACTACAGTTCTCGTGTCCTAATATAACACTGTAGCAGATCATGCAAGGTTTAGGGTTGGAAAAAACATTTGTTTTCTAGGCAGAAACTCCATGCTCATGAAGAAATGTTAGCAAGCTTACAGACAAGTAAGTTGTTCTTCAGGAGGTACCT
Source organism: Pavo muticus (assembly GCA_016647715.1). Classification (NCBI taxonomy): domain Eukaryota; kingdom Metazoa; phylum Chordata; class Aves; order Galliformes; family Phasianidae; genus Pavo; species Pavo muticus. The sequence continues at coordinate 727,294 of JACDJE010000227.1, forward strand.
TTGGTAAAAGGAGGGAGTTTCAAAAGTAACTGTGAGCAACCTCACAGCATTTGCCTGAGATCTGTCAGTATATGAGCCTACTTTGTTAGCAGAAGTAACCACAGTGCTCAACCCAAGCAGCAGCAGTTTCCACAGAGCAGCCGTGGATGGGTCGGGGTCTGCTCCAAGTCAGGGCTGAGCTGGGCATCCTCTGATCCCAAACACCAGGTCAATGCTTGGATGACTGAACCCAGGGCTTTCAGGAAGGCAGTGCCACACACCTCAGCCTCACAGGCACTTATTGTCTTCCTCCACAGCTTGCACCCAGAGAGCTCCAATTAATCTCTCTCTACTGTAACAAATTATAAAGCACCCACAAGAGATGAAGCTCAGCAAACTCCAGAAAGCTATTATGAGGGAATTGCAATGTTTTGAACATAGCTCAGCATTGTGAGGCCCTTAAATGACAGTAGCATCTGTTTGGGGACGTTTGCTGGTGAATGTTAGTATATTTATTAAGAAATCATTTAAAAAGATACATAATTTAGCTCCTCCTCAGCATAATGATGGCCAGCTGCCAACTCCAGACTCAGGCTTGACTCCATGTCAGAGCTACCCACTGGCCTGGTATTCATTAAAAAACCATTGCTGCTGTGGGCTCAGGCTGTGTTTCTTCCACTAATGGCTCAGTTTATGCCTCCTCCTCTTGAACAAATAGAGGAGCAGCCTCCAGAGAGGAAGATATCCCTCCTTACACACATTCCACACATATGAATGCAGGCAACATGCTGTGAGGCAAAGGAAAGCAGAGGAGAGCTTCCCCCATGCAGGAAAGGGAGGGTATTCAAGCCAGTTGTATCACATAATATGGGTGCTGAGTGATCACACTATTTATTAATTGGATCAGAAAAAGAATGCAGCCCAGATTATGCCGTCTTTACATTAGACGTATTCAGACAGATCCACGTGCAGAGCCTGACATCTAAACAAGCAACAGTCAAATCTGGGAGGAAGAAAAAGACGCTGAAGGAGGCAGTTGAACAAGAACAATATGACTGTTTTCAAGTCCCATTAAGCCTTGTTTCTTTTCTTGATTCAGCTGGGATTGTGACTATTGCTGAGTGTAACAGATCTCCTCAGCAGGCAATTGTTTTCAGTTTTCCTTTATAGAATTTCCTTTCAGATTTGCTTTCTGGTTGTTAGTGAAAGTAGTAGCATAGGTACAAACAGCTTTTTGAATCACTGGTATTAGGAGAGCAAGAAAATCTCACATGCTCCCACCTGGACCGCTTGAAATGTCTTACAACACTACTGTGGTTCCTTGACTTAAAGCTCTTGTTCCGTTCTAAGGGCTGACAAAAGGCTGATCCTTGCACTGGAGAGCACATCAAAGGACATTAGCAATAAACATTATCAAAGGTGGCAAAAAACACATAGTAGTTTAAAAAGGAATATAAAAGCATAGGCCTAAAACACCTTTGTCTACTCACCAAAACCAAACACTGGTAACAGTACAGAACAATGTTTCTGTGAGCTCTACAAGCTCACTCATGAAAGGAGAAATAGAAGGCAGTCTCCAAGCTTATGCGTTCTGAAAACTGAACTGCCACTAAAGTCACTGTTAATTATTTGAAGGATTCATGTTCAGGTACCTGATAAACCAGGGCACTACACACTCACATAACTAATAGGCTCTACAAAATAAAAATAAAGTACCATTCCCACATCTAACTCAGTAGCTGTATTTTACATGATTTGCTCAGGTCTCTAAATGCAAGGCTAGAGAAAGGACTATCTCATCCACCTCTAGCCCAGTGAATTATTTCCTACATAATGTCTCACCAACAGTCAGAAGAACATGCTGTCTTCTCACATTGCTGCCTCCTGATGTGGACTGTACCCTCATACTTTCTCCACATCAGTGCTTACATTTCAGTCATCCTCTACTCAAGCAGTTTTTGCAAGATATTGGTCTAATAAGTTACAGTCTAAAATCTGTGTGCATGTGATTATTGTAACCAGCTATTTGCAGTATAATACAATAATGCAAGAGCTCAAGTTCCACAGAGCTTCCAATAATGCAATGCTGTAATTATCAAGATACTCACACCTAATAGCCCTACAGCCAACATTTACTGTGTTTTTAAACCCAACTATCATGCTGCATATAATATCACCCCATGAGAAACAAGAACCAGATCCACAAACTCTCCTCTCCCTCACTATCAGTGATTTAGGCCCCCTCCAGTGCACGCTTTCTCTCTTAAGTCTTCAATTTCCAGTGCAGTATAGCAACTTCAGTAAACTTGATATCCTATCCTCCCCCAAAGCCTCCTGGTCACACATTTTCACAAGAGATCAAATCTCAGTTCAAACCACCTCAGGTTAGGTCAGACCTAAAATTCAAATCTCATACCATCACTAGACTAATTCAAAAAAAGCCAATCAGGTGAAATGAAAATTATGTTTTATCCCTGAAAAGAGGAACCTCTTCTCAGATAAGAAATCTGAAGCAGAAACCAAAATACTCGGCCCTCAAATTTTGGGCCTGCCCTAGTATTTAGTGTTTCCTACTTACTTGCTCTGGACTGCCATCTGTAACCTGGACTGTAACCCAAGTTGCCTAACTTTCTTAGAGATTACTGCAAAGTCTCTAGGCACACAAGCCAGGCTTGTGCCAGAACCCACAACACTCCTGGCTTTTGGATGTTATTTATGATGTGAGACATAGAATCAGCAATTCTTCACACTTATACGCCCTTGCTCTGCACAAGCCCACACTGATAGTCCATCATGCTAATTTTCAGAGATGGAATTTTACAAAATCTACATATACCTTTCAAAAGACTTATAATTTAAATCTACTACCTGATTTGCCACACTATTAGTTTTGCTCTGAGAGCATTACAACTCTGCTAAACCAAGTTAACACAGGACAGAATGAGCCCCTAGAGTTTTAGGTTATTTCTTCTCTGACCATACACCTCCCAGGTGTATACTGTTTATTTACAGACAAACTTGAGGTCTCTAGATAGCCCATTAGTAATCATTTTTAATTACTTTTCCCAAACCTCCCTTTCAACTCTAAGAGCTTAACCTTTGCTAGAAACATACTCTTTAAAACCCCTGTAATTCCTTAACATAAAAAACCAGCCCTATTTCAGCTTTCAAAAGAAGCTGAACTGACACATCTGCTAATCATTAGTATTTTTCAATGACACTTGACCTTCTCTTGTTCTTAAAGTCTTATCCACATCTAGTCTATTTAGAAAAAAAAAACACCAAAACAGCAATATGTTATTAGTGTAGCTAATAATGGCTATGAGGGAGATGTTAGTTAAGTATCTTTTTAGGAGCATTAATGATTAAGAGTATGGAATGGTGTAAACTATAATTATGAAGTTAGAAATGCAGTTTGGAGGAAAGTAAGTGAATATATAACAGGGAATACCTTCTGTAACATGTTCACTATGTACTGAAATATTTTTGCCAGCTCCATACAGCTAAAAATGAAAAACTTCTTCAAAACTGCAATAACAGTTTATTAGAACTGGTTTGGTATCTGAGTGAACTGAAGAAATCTAGATTAAGTTTAATTCAAAGATGTTGTCCCTTGAAGCACATGTACAAACTCTTCAGACAGATAATCTGTTTCACCGCTATAGGACAAGCTGGCTTTTCTCTACTGGTGTAGACTAGTTTATTTACCTTTCTTTATGTAATCAAAAATGTTCAAAACTATAAGCAATTCTGTGTAAACTGAGTGTTTGGTTCCTGCATAGCTCAAAAAATTCTATGGTTACTGTAGTTCAGTCATCACAAAAGTTTTCATGTGTACTGTCTTAAAATGAAGAACTGGTACCTGACATTAAGACATTTAAGTACATTGTTTCCCAATTAGATACTACACCAAAATTAATGGACTCCTCCTTTGCAGCAAGACACCAAAGCAATGTTCCAAAGCCTCACTGATTTCAAGAGGGCTTTGCTAGTCCAGAAGGACCTACTGTGCAAAACCTTTGTAGGAGGGGAGGGTGGATTTTCAAAAAAAATCTCAAAGGAAGTGGCTTTCCTCTAAGGGTTATATGCATTTATGAGACTGCAAAGGATGCTACGTGGTTCAAGTATTACAGCTGCTTTCTTATCCTGTTTGTCACTGGGAAATAAAAGCCTTATCAATACAAATGTAAGGAGTTTCATAACTGGGATTTCAAAGGTGAGCATAAAAAAAAGCAAAGGCTTATCTCACGTGTGCCCAAATGCTGCCGCCCTCACTCCCTATCCTCCAAAGGATGTAAATTCTGAGCCAAATTGTAGAAAATACTCTCTTGTTCAAGATGCATCAAATTATCCACAGTGATTCTGAGAGGAAAAAATGATATTTCTGCTGTGCCAGCATCTGGAAAGCAGCCTGCTTGGCAAGACTGAAGAGCAGTCTTTCTAATTGCATGTTCAAATACTTTAACATTGCCATCCCATATGGATTAATCATTTGGTTCAGAGAAAACTGCAAAAATACCCCACAATAAAGGTGTTGGAAAGAACACCCTTTGCCAGTGTCAGGATACTGAGGCGAAAAATGCCTTAAGTTCGAAAGCCTCTGGTGTTAAAAATCTTTCAGATCCAGACAGGTTGAGTTCAAACAAAAAGAAACAAATACATTGCAAAACCAAACCAATTATTTAATAAGCTACATGTGCTTACACTTATTAGCTGAATAGACTGAGCAGTTCCAATGCGCATAATGTTATGCACTCAAGTATTCATACAAATAATTCATAGCCACAAAACCTTTTAAGGCTTTTTCATTACAAGGGCATCCTGGGACAACTCCTAAGAGGGGAACGAAAGTGCAAGGCACTTTACTTTGCCGAGTACTACAGAATTGTCACAGGAAATCGGGAGTTGTATGGCTTAAATATCCCCCAGCACACCCTGGACTCTGATTAGTAGGAAATGAATGGCAGCAGTGGAGCTACTCAGTTTAATTATCAGTTTTGCTGCATTTCTAATAAGCTCTTAAAATATAATTTTGGAAGAAGGAGCTTTGTCCCCTGTAGGGAAAAGTGATAGAAATGAGCAAAATTCTGGTTTGTCAAGCCTGGACATTTCCCTAGAAGTTAAATTTGCAGTAAATTGATAGGAGGGCAGCAGAGCAGCATTTGTGTAAATGCTAATGCACTTTACTACTAGTATTTTACACTTTTCTGAGGATGCAAACCATTTCTACATTGAGTCACAGCTCCGCCAATCCCAAGCTCCCCTGCTAAGGCTGGGGTATCAATAGTATGGGTATCCGTGATTTCATGGATGTCTATTAGGAAACAGGATCATCAATTAATTTCAGGCAGCCACTGTGGTAACTGTTTTCAGGCAATGACTGTGTTGTAAAGATTGGAGCTTGACTTCACTACCAAATCAATGCTTCATTAAGTTACAGGAACCATTCAGTCACCATTTTAAATTATGCATATGTAATTAGATTTGCTGTAGCAACAGGAACTAGGATTTTGTTTTCTCTCAGCTCTAGCTACCCTTCCCTCAGGCTCTACTTCATCACTCCGCTAGCAAGAAAAGGCACTAAAAGCGTTTCCTCTGGCCAAAAGAATGTCTTGGGAAGATGTATCTGAGGACATAAGTTAATGAATCCTGATACAGACTAATTTCTGAAAGATATTTGCAAAAGTAATTCCCTAGTAAAAATGGTAATTTATTAAAAAGAAACCTGGGATTCCATGAACAAAGAAGAGGTCAGGTACTGGCTCTTTCCAGTACACACCTATTTTCCTTGTCATATTTGAACATAGGAGATTGAAGAGCTGTTAAATTAACGTTCTGTGTTTGTTATTCAAATCCAAATGCAAGCAAGGCATGGGAGAAAGGGGAAGAGAGTAAGCAAGTCTTAAAAATCTCACCTTTGTTTTTTCCATTCCATCCCTTGTATTTCATAAAACTCAACTGTACCCATGAGGTACAGTTCTGAGATGGCAGCCCTGGTGTTAAGGAGGTACTGTTTACATTGCTATACGTGCTTCTCAAAAGGAATCACATTACAACAGTAAGAGAATAAAGCTCACTAGAATAGGTAAAACGAATGCATCACATTCACTGATTAACATTTTTGTAGGCACTTGCTTATCTTGCCTCCTTTCAGGGAAGAACTTTATTCAGTGTGATTGTGTGCAAGACAACTGCACGAGGCTGTTCTTGATGTCTTAACGTAAGTGGCATTTTTGGATGAAAGACTTAGCCATGCTGCAGAATTCTGACAAACTGAGCTTGTGTGTAAGTTACACTAAATATATTTCCCCATTTATAGGAGTAATTTCCTCTCCCATATAATTAGAACTGAGTAGGGAGAGCAATTGCAACTCAGAAAAAAATGCTGAGATTACAAAATATTTTCTCTTCCAAAATATGTAATTTTGGTAACTTCAAATGATCCTTCTTTGTACTTTACAATAATTATAATTGAAATTTACAAATGGAATAAGCATTTAGAAAGTAAAATGGAAACCTTTCCATTTGAAAACACTAAATGGGGTACTCAAATTTTTTCATATCTATATTTTTAGAAACAAAGGAACAAGAACGGGCAATTTCCTCCTTTTAAATCTCAAATAATTACCATTTTAAGAATGTCTTCATTCTTCAAGAGACAGGACAGAAGCAGAGACAGATAGCTGAAGAATTCAAACTATCTCTAACAAAAAAAATTTTCAAAGCTTATCTTGGTAGATGTGAAATATCTCGCCTTTGCACTGGAAGGCAAAGAGCATATAGAGGTGTCTCTTTCCTTCCTCTAGCTCACTGCCATTTTGAGGTCGGGATCAGCCTGGGATCCCAGCACGGAGTCAGCCTATCCAGTCTGCATCTTATATCTTTGCAGCCCTGAGGAGCTAGATGACTACTTTCTCATTGTTCTTCTCTTTCATGTGGAGCAATGGAAGGAATGCATCTGATTCTGCCTCCTGGTGGGGTTTAGTAGTCTGATGTCTCCAGTCTGTCAACAGTAGCAAAAGAGCTATATTATAGACTCTTGGTGAAGAGGACTTCTTGTCTCCTGAAAACATTTTTTTTTATTTCACATGTGGTGCTTTCTTTCCCTGATCAGTACATCTGGAAATGGAAGTATTTCAATTCATTTACCATACTGTTCTGATGACTTCTGAAATAGTCATCTTGTCTTATTATTCTGCCTTTAAAAAAAAAAAAAAACTAATCAGATTTTTGGGTGCTTCCCCAAATCAAAGCTCCAAATCATCCAAGCTTCATCATTAGCTAACTTCATCCTTTCACAACACTTTAGTATTATTTTATTTAGTGTTCTAAAGTTGCAGAAAGCCAAAGCACTGTGATGCTTTGATGTTTCTAAAGGCTTTGAAGTTCTTGTTTCCTATTACAGCTGTCTTCCCTTCACTCTATACTCACAGCCAAACTATCTCTTGTACATTTCCCTTTGAAATATTGCACAGGAACTCACTGACAGCTTATCTTACCAGTAACAGAAAGGGATAGAGAACAAGGGCAGAGGAGAAAGTGAAAATTAACTAGTTATTTTTCAGCTTGTTCTGAACTTGCAGTATCCCATCATATGCAAAAATAAAGCTGCATGGCTAAAAACGAAATCTGCCTACTTCTTTTCTCCTCTTTTGTATCATAGATTGGTTTGGACCAGAAGGAACCTTTAAAGATCATCTAGTCCAAACCTCCTGCCACTGGCAGAGACTAAATCACGTTGTTCAAGTTCCCATCCAACCTGACTTTGAGTGCTTCCAGACACGGGGCTTCCAAAACTTCTCTGTTCCACTGAGTTAATACTGTCATTGCAGAATATTCTTTTCCCTATACTCAATCCAAATCTACCCAGTTTCAATTTAAAACTATTGCCCTTTATCCTATCCAGACCAGGAATACAGTCTTTCTCCATCTTTATTATAAGATCCCTTAACATATTGAAAGGCTGTAATGAGGTCTCCCCAGAGTCTCCTCCAGGCTGAATGAGCTCAGTTCCCTCAGCCTGTCTTTATAGGAGAGGTGCTTCAGCTTTCTGATAATCTTCATGGCCTTCTCTGGACCTGCTCCAATAGCTCTCCATCTTTCCTGTGCTATGGGCCCTAGGCTTGGACAAAGTACTCTAGACAGGGCCTCACAAGGGCAGAGTGGAGGGGAATAATCACCTCCCTTGCCCTGCTGGATCTGCTTCTTTTTATGCAGAACATTCCTATTTATGCAGCAATCATATACCTCGTCTCATAATTTTGAAGTATTATAGATGGACCACTTAAAAACCTAAACTAGGCTGTGAAATAACAGTTGAGAGCAGCACTAGAAAAAACAGTGGCTGAATAACTTGGGAATCAGAAATGAAGAGAAGTTTAGTGAAATATGAGGATGAAACAATTATATTTACCCTGTACTTTTTGCATGAATTTGTTCTAGAAGATATTGACTAGTAGTTCAGATATGTATCTTGATTTTCTGAATACTGGGGTTCCATCATTCTTCTGAATGATCCTAAAAGAGGATAGTGGCATTCAAACCATTCTTCCTTTTTAATACCTATGTCAATCTAGGTATTACATTCAAGGCCCTGGGTAATGAGTGTGGTCAAGCTATAGAGCAGCCATCTCAAAAATCGTATTTTATTTGACATGAAGGCAGTTTGTAACTGTTCATTGTTTACATTAAGCACATCTGAGAATGTCCACCAAAGCCAAAGATTAAAGTGATGCCTACTTCATGAAGTCACATTACACTTGGTGCTAATCTGCTCATTTCTCTCCTGACTATAGTACTTTTAGGCATGAAAAGGACAACATCAAATGCCTGGGGAACTGATAAGAGAAATACGTCTTGAATTTAAAGACTTCTTAAATTAAATGTCTGCAAAATATGACTTTCAAGATTGGAAGTTCTATCTTAACTTTCATCTTGATACCTCAGTCCTCTACTAGATGTTGATACTTGCAAAATACTATTTACTATCCACTCTGTTGTGGATAAGAAAGATTTTATAAGGATGACAGCACTATGCTAGTAAATAGGAGAAGGACTAGAAGCAGCTAGTCTGTCTTTGTTTAAAACCACTTCTGCCTGTGCAGCTGATTAATGTACTTCTCAGGTTAGCTGAAACGTTTTGTTTTACAAAACGTAGGAATGTTCTACAGTCACTTAGATTGTCAAAAGACTCTACAGGATTCTTTCTCTTGGGGAAATTCCTCAGCAATAATTAGAAAACCTGTGTATCCTCTCTGAGGTATTTTAAAGCAGTATTTTAGTGGTCTTATTTAGGAGATAAGTTCAAAAAACACTATGAGATACATACTAGAAAGAAAGGGCTCTCTGCTGTTGATCAGGCTATTCACTCTAACTCACTGTATGTTTAATTTTATTTCAGATTGTTCCACAGAGAATAATTTTTTTTTTCAAGAAAAGCAACAAGAAATCTTCAAGTCTTCTTCTTTTGTTGTTCCTCTTTTTTTGTGTGTGTTTGTTTGTTTGTTTTTTTAATGGACATGCAAGCTTCTTTACAGCATCTCATCTCAGGCACACCAAAACAGTTGTGTATTTTCTATGGAAAATGCGGGTCCCCTATTAAACGAGGTGGGTGCCTTGGTAACAGGAGATGCTGAGAAAAGAGAGATTCCAAATACCTTCTTTGTTTCAGTCTTTAATGCCAAGACTAACCCTCAGGAATCCCAGACCCTGGAGGTAAGAGAGAGTCTGGGTAGAGGAAGACTTCCCATTGGTTGAGGAAGATCTGGTCAGAGAACATCTAGCCAAAAATCAATACGCACAAATCCATGGGCCTTGATGGGATCCACCAATATGTGCTGAGAGAATTGGCAGAGGTGATTGCTGAACCAGTCTCTATCATCCTTGAAATGTCCTGGCAAATGGGAGAGGTGTCTGAAGACTAGAGGATAGCCAATGTCACTCCAGTCTTCAAGAAGGGCAAGAAGGAGGATCCAGGAAACTACAGGCCAGTCAGCCTCACTAGAAAGGTGATGGAACAACTTACTCTGGATACCCTCTCCAAACAACTGGAAGAGAAGGTTAACAGGAGTAGTCAACATGGATTCACCAAGGGGAAATCATGCTTGACCAACCTGACAGAATTCTGTCATCACCAGTTGGGTAGATATGGATAGAACAGGGGATGTAGTGTGCCTTGACTTCAGCAAGACATTTAACACTGTCTCACACAACATCCTTGTTGTGAAACTTAGAAAGTGCTTGGTCCAGTCTTGTTCAACATCTTCATCAATGACCTGGATGAAGGGATAGAGTGCACCTTCAGCAAGTTTTTTTTGATGATACAAAGCTGGGAAGATTGGCTGACGTGCCTGATGGCTGCACTACCACTCAACAAGATCTGGACAGACTGGAGAATTGGGCAGGGAGGAACCTGATGAGGTTTAACAAGAGCAAGTGTAGAGTCCTGCACCTGGAGAAGAATAACCACATTCATCAGTATAGGTTAGGGGATGATGCGCTGCAGATGAGCTCTGTGGAGAAGGGCCTAGGGGTCTTGGTGGACATGAGCCAGCAGCGTGTCCTAGTGGCCAAGAAGGCCAATGGTATCCTGGAGTGCATTAAAAAGATTGTGGCCAATCGGCTGAGGGCTGTGATCCTCCCCCTCTACTCTGCCCTGGTGAGGCCACATTTAGATTACTGTGTCCAGTTCTGGGCTCCCCAGTTCAAAAAAGACAGGGATCTCCTAGGAGGAGTCCAGCAGCGGGCCACAAAGATGACTAAAGGCTTGGAGCATCTCCCGTACAAGGAAAGGCTAAGTACCCTGGGTCATTTTAGCCTGGGGAAAAGAAGACTGAGAGGGGATCTGATCAATGTTTATAAATATCTAAAGGGAGATGGGAGGCAAATGGATGAGGCCAGGTTCTTCTCAGGGGTGTGCAGCAATAGGACAACGAGTAATGGCCTAAAACTTGAACGTAGGAAGTTCCACACTAACATATAGATGAACTTCTTTATGGTAAGGGTGACAGAGCACTGGAATGGGCTGCCCAGAGAGGTTGTGGAGTCTCCTTCAATGGAGACATTCAAGATCAGGCTGGACACCTACCAGCGCAACCTATTGCAGGCTACCTGGTTTAGCAGGGGGGTTGGACTCTATGATCTCTTGAGGTCCACCCCTTTCAATCCCTGTGATTCTGTGATAAAATAAATAGTGACTTTAAAGAAAATTTTAGTTTCTCCAGCCATTAAATTAGTGTTTTTTCAGTCAGCACATCAAAATTAATGCTGATTTTTTAGTAAGGACACTCCATTTGACCAGTCAGCAGTCTATAGTCTGCTCATTAATAAATTACAAGAAGGGCTAAGATGAAAGGAAGGAAATGCAAATTGTGCTAGGGTCTTTGTTTAAATAAGATTTGCAATAGTGATTTTCTGACTAATATAAGCAAGACTATAAACAATCAAACAAAAAAGCACTAACAGTTAAAATCAGCAATATAATGACCTGAATCTAAACGCCATTCATCTCCTAAGTAACTCCACCTGTAAAAAATGCCACACACTGAAAAGAATAGAAAAAAAATTCCTTTCTAGAGCTGCATGGTAGCTCTCACGCCTTTTACCTTGTTCTCCTTCCAGTCTAATTCCTGCTCTGTACTTCACTTTTTGATAGATGAGCCAGAGTTCTATGTTAACAATTAATAATTTATCACCTTCACAGACAGTTCCATTTTTTTTCCTCTTATATGCAAGAAATCTACAACTACCTTGTTGGTACCGAGTAGGCCAGCAGTCATTTGTGGGTTCACAATGACAGTTCAGTTCCTCCTGCTTCAGGAAGCCAATTCCCCGTCATTTTAATACAAATTCTACATCCTCTCTAACAGGGACTCAGGAAACACATACCTTTTTCGATTAAATAAACAGTTATGTTGATGGACTTGGATTTGAATGTATATATTTAAGTGTACACATTTTCTCCAACTGCGCCTTTAGAAAATACTTTCGGTAGAAAAAGGAAATTTAGGATATCAGACACCTTTTAAGAGAGATGAAAATTCATAACTTGTTTGTTCAGACCTTTTTTCCAGTCATTGGCTGAGAAAGTTTCCCACTATACTACTGAGTAATGAGAGAACCCTCCTAACAGTTCCTAAACTACATTGTGATGGTGGCAAACTGCAATAAATTTCACAGAATAGCTGAAAATGAGCCCCTAATCACTTGGAAATGTATTTTCCCATAGTAGACTGTTTCTATTTGCTGTCATTGGTTTGTGGCAGTTGTGGCAGCTAGAATGAAAAACAAGAATGCAGGAAAGGAAAGGATACATACGCAGAAGTTTTGTATTATAGATCAAGCAGTCAACAGCTTCTTTCTCTGCTGTTTCAGTGAAATCACATTGAGAGTATGGCATTTAGTTCTGGATTGCTTAGTAACACAAGAACTGAAAGAACAAAGGGAACCTAGGAAAAGATGAAAACTAAACAGATGAAGAGAGCAATTCAATGACAAAGAATTGATGAATGGACTAATATCAGAGTTAAAATTCTTGGAGCTACTTAATTATGTATCAGTCACAGGCAAAAATGCTCCGAAGAATATGCTGACAAGTACTCCTTTTTCCCCATTTCTGACTTGACAAGCAGATCATGATTTTGTTGAATTAATTTGCTATTCAAACTTATTTCCCGGATAAATTTAGCGGCTCATCCACAAGTACTTAGCACTTAGCTGTAAGGATTTGCTATTTGAAAATCCAGCTGTGCTGTTCATATTTGATAGGCTACAGCAAACACTTGGTGTGTTATTTGTTCCCAGGAGGATGCATGTAACATCTTCACTGGCAAGACTGCCTGCTAAAATATTTTTTGAAAACATACACAAAATGGACAAAAAGAGCCACAGAACATTTTTTTCAGAAATGCAAGGTATGTTTTCAGGGAACGGTTCTATTTCCTGGACTCATCTTCAGGAAGAAAATATCTTTTAGGTCAGAGGATGTCAGATAGCCAGCACACTGAACAAAAGGATCTGAATTCTGATCTGCTAATAGAAGAAAGATCCATATGGCTGTAACGTAAATCATAACAGGTACTAATCATAGAGTTATCAGCCATATGGCAAATGAAGGCAAACTGAAGGCAAGGCAAACTGAAGGCAAGGCAAAAGTGCCATCACTTCAGAAACTAAGACTGGACAAGTATATGCAAAGAAGTACTCCCATTTTTTATCAGTGTGAGAGAGATAACAAAATACTTCTGTGCCAGATTTACATTCAGGTATGCAGAAAAAACAACATTTTACAGGTTTTGTTTTCAGGCTTCATCTCCACCTTTGTTACTGAGAGAGTGGAATCTGCATGCAATGAACACGTCTAAAAGACTTGCTGCTCATTTCCATTTAGAATATCTGTTTAAATACTGCTTTGACCACTGGCTGTATTTGGCATTGGGTAATACACATAGAACTACCACCCAGAATCGTGTATGTGAAGCACAAGTTGAAAGGAACATATAACACCTTCTTGAAATTGTTGCCTACTTATTTTCTCCTTCAGGATACCAAAGAAAGGACATAGGCAACCGCAATGCTGTAATGTTATGGAAAGTACAGCAGTAACAGCAAGGTGGCGCAATCCTAGGCTGCAGCAACTGAGGACAAGCCCAAATACAGCAGCCACAGACACAGAAACAAAGGAAAAAAGCTTCTTACCTTTGGAAGACCATTAGTAGACAGGGATCTTCAGCAAAATACCCTTGCCTCCCATGCCAACCCTTAAATGAGGTCTGGTGCATGCACCTGAGCTCCTCTGGGTTGGCCCTACCTTCCTACCGGTGTTCAATCACTGTTTCAGGTCGTGACTTAGCATTTCCACTGCAGCAACAAAGGCAAAGAAGAATTGGAATATTTACAACAGGATAGTAGAGAAAAAAAGGTTGGGTACTACTCATTTCACCATGTAAAAAAGGTTGGTTTTTACCATTGTCCTGAAATGTGGAACTCTATTTGGTGCTTAGGTACCATGCTGATGAGCTGTTTCAAATATTTTGCTTGACAAAATAAATACGTTGTTAAGTAGCTCAGATCTAAATTAAGATTTATTACAACTAAATGAGATGTGTTGTCTCTTTCTTAATTGTTTGTAGTAAAACTTTGTGAAAGATCTCGTTTTCCCTAATGTTGACTTCACCTGTAATCCTGAAATCCAGAACTCTGCAAGAGATGATGAGTGATTATGCCCACATATAACAAATGAAATTTTGTGAGATATTTATCTCATGAAAAATAAACAGTATTTTTTTTTTCTATGTATGTGTTTTCTTTTTAAACTCTCCTTAATCTACATTTCTCCATTTAAAAGTTTTATATGAGATATACATCAAGGTATTTGTAACTATCTTGCTGTATGATGGCAAATATATGACAGCGTCTCTATGCTGTCCAGTGCTAAATACAGAACTGTGCAATATGGAGGAAAAAAAAAAAAAAAAGCTTCTCACTTATGTTTAGGTTCAGAATTAATCAAGGGAATTTCTGCTTCTGATTTTGCAAAATACATAATTGAATTGCATAGCCAAAATAACACACGTTTAACGGAAATTAATGTTCCATCCTCTTTAGACCCATACTTATCAGAATTTGTTGATTTAAAGATCCACAAGTAATAATTAGGGGTTTTGATGAGTGGCTATCCAAACGGAAAGGAGTTCAGCATATCAGTGTACGTTCCACTTCAACAATATCTTCAGCAGATTGCTGATAAACTGCAATCTACCTCTGTTTGTAACATTTTTATAGGACAAGTATCCCCACTCATACCAAAGGGGAATAAATCACTGTTGTGCAATCCTACCTCTGTAAGTGAGGTGGAGTTGAATTTAATAATATTTGTAACATACTGTTCATCACTGTTTTGGTTTTTTTGTTTGTTTGTTTTTTGTGAAAGCTACAAAAAGAGAGTAAAAGTGCTGTCACATATCAAAGTCATAGTTCTTATGGAAGTTAATTATTTACATTTTCTAGGCAGAATTGAAATTGATGTAGACGTACTCTGTTGTGTGTATACATTAGAAGATACATTAAAAGCACATATTCAAAATATTCCAAATGAGTGTGTCTCAGGCTTTACAACACTCCACTTACAAGCTTAGTTGAGTCATAAATGTTCTATGCCTATAGGAATCAACACCCTCATTCAGAAGTAGAACTCAATTGCAATTGTTCCTTTATGAGGCAAATCATTAACCTTTGCCAAATCACGCCTCCAGAGATAATTAACAGATCTCACAGGAGAACCAACTAATAAAGTAAGTACTTGAAAAATAATATGAAGAACAAATGTGGTTTACCTTCCAGCTCAGGGACACATATCCCCAGAGAAAGCGAGCTTCTATGGACTTAAGGAAAGGCAGGTGAAGCAATAGAGAATTATTTTGATCCAACAAACCATCAGGAATTGGTGACTCTAAAATCATCTGTGATGTTGGAGTCAATATTTTATCTTGATATCAAGTATACTCCAGGTCATATTAATTAGACCATAATAGGATTCTGTTCCATTAGACAATAATTCAGTTAGACAGTAATAAAACTTTTCACCAGTGACTCAGTAACTAACCTGTCCTAAACCTGAAGAAATAGGAATTTGCCCAGTTACAGAAGAAAATTAAAGCCCTAGCATAAGAAGCTAATGCTTATGACAGGTCTATTGACTTTAGCATTCACTTCAACTATTTTCCTCTTTTACTCATCTCTAAAATACATACAAAAATATTGAACAAGTTTTGCAGGAGGGTTGTGAAGATAAGAGAGAAGAGTACAGCAGATTTAGCAGAGTTTATATTCTCTCTGAGGTCCTGGCAATTGCATGTTCTTTATCAAGCTGCAGAAAATAACTATAGCTTTATCACTCTGTGTAATCCTCTTTTACATTATTTATAAGAATCTAGTAATATGTCATATTGATTCATGCTACAAGCCCATAAATAATCAAGTAAAACAAAAAACTATATGTGAATCAGAACCAAGCAAATTAGAATCAATACTTATCAATATCAAAACAAGTAAGGCAACTAATTTCTGACAGGAGATGGGGAGACCTAGCTTCAAAGCTTTCCCAACACCCTTTTTCTTAGTATTTTAGTATTTGCTATAGTTTCAACTCAGAAAAATATCAAAGATGTAGTTTGACAGATTCTGGTGCTTGAGATTGTTCACATGTGCAAGTTCTTTAAACTGGGGTTTAATAATTTGTTGACTAGCTAATTGTTCTGATAAGCTATGTGAGACATTTATTCCCAGATTGGATAAATACTTAGATACTTTTGAATCAAAGATCTGTATTAAAAAAATTATTCTAAATTTTATGCATGTAATACCACAGTACCTTCATACCAGTCAGCTAAATCTCTCGGGCACTCACAGAAAGCTGTGTAAGAAGTACATAAGCAAGAGAAAAGTGAGTGCATTTGAAATATGAACAAATATTGGCAGAAATATCTTGTGATATTTTGCTCTTATCTATACGGGGGAAAAATATGTAGTCAAGGGGAAAGATTGATCTGAGGCATCACAAGAGAAAAGAAAATATAAAGCGCTGCAGGGCTACATTGACAGACAGAAACAGAATGTCCTGATTCAGTGATTCTGTGAACTTAACAAATAAGCCTAACGGTCAAAAGGGAAATGCATAAGTATACTGGACACTTAAAAGCTAGATCAGAACAGACATTGCAAATCTAAAAATCCAGGAGACCAGAGCTGAAAAAGTTCAGCTGATGGTAATCTTTAGAAGTGGCCTTGAAAGACACTGAATTTGCAATTGACCTGAATAACTTCCCACATCTAGCCTCTCCCATTTTTAAGTATTCCCTCCCTATCTATCTGCCAAATTGCTTTGTTTTACTTCTAGAATTAGATTCAATGTTACATCAACAGGTAGTAAGTACATAGTTAAGAGTTCAGTTAGTGTCAACACTGACATACATAAGTTCACTAATGATAAAAAGCAGTTAATTATATGAATATGGAATTAGGATGGAAAATAATATCTTCAATCGGACTTCAGAGAGAATAGTAGAAAAGCAAGGCTGGAAGGAAGCTCAAGGGGCTTTCTTGTCATGGTCACTATTCAACTGCTAATGAAAGGAAACTGTTTTTCCCACTCACAAAATTATGTAAGAAATTTTCATCTGAACTTCTAATTCTATATTCTGATGACATCAGTATCCTCAAAATTCTATCTCTGATGCAACCCAAGATTTGCTGAGCTAAAACAATTTCAGACATCCGTTCACATTCCAATTAATTATTTACTTGGATCAGGTCCATCAACAGCCCAACTCTGCATATATTTAATTCAGCTCTTAACTTTTTGTAATTTGGGCCAGAATAGTCAAACTGGTACAGATTCAGCTGAGAAAATTTAGTTTGATATCAAGTCTGACTTGATGAAATGAAAGTTTTTTTTCCAGTCCCTCAATATTCAGGAGAAAAACATCGGAGACTTAAAAGGGACTGTACGCTTAATGCTTTGCAATGTCAGATAACCACAAGACAAAATCATCCCTCTAGCTGTTGATAGGATGTAAAATACATGTTACTTCAACATCATCAATGTTCCAGAGCTAACGGCCAACATGAAAACTGTTGAAAAGTACACAAACCACTGTCTCCACAGAACAACTTGTTCATTCTAAACACTGCAGACTTTTCTAGGGAACAGTGCACAATGCACAACTTGACCTAAAGATAATCCCTACCCATCAAGACCACTCCTCCAATGAATCATAATCCAAAAAACTTACTATGTACTACCCTACTCTGCAACATGTCATTCCTGAAACTATAAACTGCTCTGGAAGGAGATCTTAAGTTGAATATCTTTTCTCTCCTCTTCAAATAAAGCTTTCTTTTTGAAACTGCTCAGAAACAAATGTCTGTACACCCACTCATGCTGTATAGAATCAGGCTATGCCTAAGTAGCAAATGCAACACCTTCCAATGCATTTCTCACACCCACAACAAAGTATGTTCACCTCGCCCCCATCTCAAAGCTTTCCCACAGTGTAACACTCTTTATTCAGTGCAGTACATGCCATCACAGAAGCTCTCTGATGATAACAACTGCTTATATAGCAGAGTAAACTTTTATCTGTGCAATCACTAAGTCAGTGATTCCTCCCACTTAACAGGAGGAAAACATTCCTTGAAGTTAGTCATTTCATCTGACCTTTGAGCCTAGATCTACCACAAAATCCTACAAAACTCCCTCAAAAGACAAGGCTGGGAACAAAAATTCACAACTACTGGTGCTTGTACACCATGTCTTTAAACCATAGCTTTAAACTCTCTACCTTGGTCCATTTCCAAAGGCAACTGTACATAGTGAT
The DNA here is from genome assembly GCA_016647715.1 of Pavo muticus. Lineage (NCBI taxonomy): Eukaryota > Metazoa > Chordata > Aves > Galliformes > Phasianidae > Pavo > Pavo muticus. Next base: position 745,647 of record JACDJE010000227.1, read on the forward strand.
GAGGTAAACAGTTCAATCGCCATGATAGAATGCTATAATGTAAAAATCTCTCAACAGAAATGTAGAGAGTTTCAAGGAAGACAAAAAAAAAAAAAAAAAAAAAAAAAAAACTCCTCAGATAAAACCTTTACTTTCTTTAACTTTTACTAGGTTGGTTGTTTAAAGGCAAATAAATTTATCTGTATGGATTTTTTCACAACACTTATTTAGCATGGTAAAGTTGTAATGTTTTGTTTCCTAAGTCTCACTTTCAGAAGTAAACTTAACATTGTAACTAATTTAAGAAAAAAAAAAAAAAAAAACATCCCAAGAAAGTTGGATTTGCCTTTGAAATCTTTGAGAAAAAGAAATGCAAAAATACCCTTCGTGGAGGCAACAGACAAACATGAAGAACCTCAACCAAAACTCTCTGATCAAGAATAAGAAAAGGATTTTTTCTCTATTTTGGAAGACAATGCATTATATTCTTCATTTTCATTTCTTTCACATTTTTTCAGATGATACAGTCACTGATACAGTCACCTCAGCATCATTCTTTTTTTTTTTTTTTTTTTTAAGAGAAAGTACAGTGTGGAAGGTGTTCATCAGAGGTACACAATAGAGACATTTGTTTCAGAGACATTCAGAGTCCAGCTGTGTACAGCACACTATCATAATATATCCTTTGCATAGTATACAACTCAGGAAGGCTAGAATTCAGGCTAATAAGCTGCAATAAATGTTTTGTAGTAAAACTTCTAGAATAGGAGATGGATAGCACTGTTGAGCGAGAAAGAAGTGACTAAAAAGCCACACTCATTCCATCAATAAATAAGGTCATGCAGGGGAGTTAAGTTGCGTCACACCAGTGGTATATCTAGTTCAATATCCTGTTTTGGGAAAAAGCCCACATTTACTACTTCAGGAGAATGAAAAGCTATTGACTGAGTCCATCACTGTATGACAGAAGATTCTTTTTTGATCTATACAAACAACATTCTTACAGATGCTTGCTGTTCTCAGCATGAATGAAGGGCAAAGTTCAAAATATTTCAGGAGTCCCTTGTTCAGACTTCATGACATTGCTCTATTGTATGCCATTTTTCAGATATCTATAAGCTTATTACATAAGGCATTGTAGCAAATGACTACAGTTCTTACTGAAAAAAAGCAGAAAGTTTTAGCAATCATAAATTCCTACAGGTTAGTTGCTGTTCTCTGCTTTTAGCTATATTGCTCTTGGCATGCAAGTTAGCACACTCTAAACTGCAAGCTTGCTCTTGTCAACATACCAAACTAGAGTGCTAATCATTAATAACTCATTCTTAGATAATATTGACAACTTCTTTGCTTTATTATCAATGCCATCTGTGCCCAGCTCCCCAGCTTTTCCTTGCTAATCCTCCTAAGCTTGCACTCTAAATGTTTCACAGGCTGCAACAAGCAGAATGGAAATAACAGCTTGAGCTTCTTGAGAAATATCACCAGCCAACGCAGGGAGCCCAGAAGAGAAGGAATAATGTGATTGTAGAATCCTACTGAGTTTTCAGCATGTCAGCTTTATGAATGACATGCTGCCAGATGCTACCTCCTTGTAGTGATCACTTCCACTGTTATGAGAAACCAATGTAATATACGCAAAATTATGAACTGGTCTTATTCTATTTTGAGCAGCACTAAAGCCTCAGTAAGACTGATCAGCAGATAACAGTACCTGTAACATATTACCACACAACAAGAAGCTAAGCTGACTGAAGGCTGAAGTGAACAAACATTATTTAAAAAGTAGCTCCTGGTCATCTGATGTGAAGACTTTTCATTTGTGAGTTTTCAAGGTGTTTGCATTTCAATATAGCATTGATAATGAGAAAAACACTTGTCCTCACTAACTGAACTGCATTCCTGTGAACAGACGAAAAAATTCAGTTGTCAAACAAAAATTAAGTCATCGACGAAAAGTAAATTTTAAACAAACATCTAACTAGCAAAACTAACATATATTAAGATAATTCTAAAAAAAACGCCAGGAGTGTCAGTTCAAGCCTCACTTCCGGATCAGTACAGCTCTGATGAAAATGCAAAGATAAACTGTACAAATAGATTTGAGATTTGACTATTCTGTGTTAGTGTTTTCGGAAGAAGAATCAAAAACCAGGAAGATTTTCAAAATGAAAATTAAAAATCTAGCTTTTTAAAGTACATGTATTTTTGATTTTTCAGTAATTCCATTTGGAGCAGAGGTGCAAAAAGCCTGGATGCCTACTGTCTCCTCTAGAGGAAAAAAAAAACCAAAACAACAAACATAAAACAACCGTCTTGTTCCTAAATTAATTTGATCACTTGTAATTTTTAATTCAGGGGAACTGAAAACGATAAACTGATTTCTTCATATGAGCTCATTTGAATGCAAAAATTCAAATGCAAATTCTGTCCAAAGCAGAAAGGTCTGGAACAGATTGCAGAAAGTCTTCTGAATGTCAGTTGAAAAGAAGCTGTCAGCAGCAGACAATGATATCTTCAGCAAATAATAAAGGGAAAGGAGGAGTTTAAGTAGCTTGTTAAGAGTACTTGTCAGGAAAAGAAGGGAGTGCTTCATGGCCAAAGAAGATAAAGTTCTAATAATAAAGGAAGAGACCAGGAGCTCAGAAAGCCTGTCTGCTTTTCCCAAACACATCACTGATTAAAGACAGTATCATCACAAAACTTGCCTCTATTATATTCCTAGACAATCATAGGTTCAGCAACCTCACTTCTACCACTAAAGAGACACAATTCAGCGTAAGGAGAGGGGCTTCAGAAGGATGATTAGAGGCTGTCACTTCAAGGCAAGCATTTTGCAGACCTTTGGAGTCCAGGCTGAAAACGATGATATAGGACAGGAATTACTGCAAGTTCAATGTTTGCAATTATGTCACACAGATGACTGACTAGGGCTGATAACATTCTAGCAAATCCACCATGGAATTTTTTTTTAGTGTGAATAGTGGAGGTTTGCAACAGTAGTATTCAGTTCTTACTGAACAACCAAGATTTCTGTTTAGTTATTGTTCATTATGCTTCCTTAGCACACTTCGCCCTTGACAGTATCCATTAACAGTGTGCAGAAAATAAGCTGATCAGAATAACTCTGACTGCTGGGATACCCAGAACAAACCTCAAAAGAAGCAAGACCTGTTGGAGGGATATAATGCTTTGGAAACTGCATTTTGTGTCTCCACCCTTCTGTAACAAGACAGAATCCTGCAAAATCAATGTCTGCTTCATGTTACCCAGACTCTCTAGCCCAGAATAGGAGACATAATGAAGAAAGAACACACAACAAGAAGCTGGGCTGACAAGAGCTAACACTGTAACAGGGCACAAAGCACGCCCAGGAGCTACTTCTCTCTGACCCTCATTTGGGACTCTGCATGAGACTGCAGGTGCGTGTTAACAGTGTGAGATCTGACAGGTCTTCCTTGGAAACAGAAGAAAAGACAGGCTCTTTTTTTGTTTGGTCATTACTCGGTCTATCTGTAAAACACTGCTCCTCTAGATCATGTTTTCAATACCACACACAAAGTCATCAATAGATCTCGTTAGTTTTTATAGGTTAAGCAGTGGGAATATTTGATTTTATCTCTCAATTCTCAATCCCTTTTTGCCATTCAGAGAACTAAGAAAATAAAAAGCCAGCTAAGTCTCTCCAGCAGCTAGGAGCATGACATAATTAATTGATGACTTTTTGTAATACTGAAAACACGAATAAGGATTCAAAAATCTTCTATTAAATAAAATTACAATTACAATACTGATTTACATGCTAATGATCAGGTAGAAATCTTTAGGAATGGTCTTTAATATTGCTATCATTGCTTTGGTGTATTTTAAATAAAAGGAGCTTTATTTATAAATTCTAGTAGCCTCTGACATGCATACATTTCTTTACATTTCCACTAAGCAATCCCTCTATTACATGACATTTGCAATCTCAAGTATAATGATTATTTCCTCCCTCTAGACACTCTTTTAATATAAAAAAGAAAGGCTTTAGCAATAGTATACAGATCTTTAAACATATACCTAGGCTTATGAAATCATACTGGATGACATACATGGAAAAGAAAGTGCTGATGACGTCTTTATCTGGTCTAGCCCAAATGATGTGTTAAGGATATGTTTACTGCACTTGGAATTTGCAAAGCACAGAGACTGACATAACGTCCAAAACCAGGCGTCAAATACAACAACAAGCTGAACTGCAAAGATGAAGAAGCGTTTTTTTTTTTATTCTCATTTTAATAAAAAACCTAAAGATTTTTAACATGATCAGAAAATTTATCTCAGAAAAGCAACTGAAAACACAACCAGCTTTTGCTGAAGGATATCTGAAGAGGTCAGCGAAAGTCAGATTGCCTTGGTTAACAAAATACAGACCAGATATTGACTGAATCATCACCTCCAAGTCATTATAAGGAACCTCTTCCCTATATACAGAAAGGCTTTTAAATGTAAATGAAGAGCTGAATGTAGGCAAATTGACCGTGCATCAATACGCAAAAGATCTGACATGTATAGACCTGACCCGCACCAGGGAAGCCCCCAAACCTGACATTTTTGTCTGTAGTGTCTTGGAGGCAACTTAAACTTTGCCAGTGCTCAGAGTGCTTAGAAACTCCTCCTATCCTTGTAGCTGCTTATGCTGAGGACTCTTCTAGGAAAGTACTCAGTACCATCTGGCCTGCTGGATATTAGCCATCCACTATGAGAGCAGATGGACTAGATGGAAGCTGCTCATCAAGGCAAAGTCCTGGAGCGTATGTCTGTAACAGGCAAGGGCACCCTCAAGCGGCATGCCCTCAGAGTTTGTTCTGGCTTGCTCCAGAGACAGCCCTGACAGTACATCCAGCAACAAATTCAGTAACAAATTACATGGATGGTCGATTGATATGAGTGTGTGTTTGGCCTTAGGGCCAGGGAAGTGTCAATGCAGAAATTCAGACTGCAAATAAGTCACAGAAAATTCTCTAGTTCACTCAGCAGTTTTGACTTGCTGGAATCTCCTTGGCTGTTTCATGTAAGTGGATGAAAAGACCATAATGGTAAAAAAAACTGGTCTGGAAGAAACCTCAAACAGGTATCTATCCAAAGCAGGATCAACTCATGATTTCAATATAAAAATTTCACAATTACTATTCATTTTCATTTACTTTTAAAAATAGAAAGGCTCTCCTACTGCCTAACTTCTTTGTCCCTTCTCGCCATAATGGTTGCTAGTCATCAGAAAATTAAATTTCTAATTATTTTTAATTTTCCAAGTGAATTTTATCTCAGATTAGAACCTTTTTTCAAGTGACTGAACAGGACTGGAAAAAGTAAATACACTCCACATCTAAGAACACTCCACGGATCTCATGAGGGACAAAGTGAATATCTGAAAGTCACTTACAATATTTTTTCTACCTCACCTTTGATTTCTGTGGAATTTTATTTTGATTTCTGTGTAATTCTTCTGATTACAACCATGCATCACAAACCACTTTACATTGTACACAACACCGTAGCGAACAACAATGCTAATGGCTTCCTGTTTGCCTTCATTAGCCAGAGCACCTCTGATTTGCAACTCATATTATAATATGCTTTGAAATTCCTTATCTATAAAAGGTTCTATGATCATCTTTCCCACAGTCTATGCTACCAATGTGTCTATCAAAAAATTGCCAATTAAAAAAAAAAAAGCTTAGCAGAAATGCTCATATTTTCCATTATATTGTCAGAATCTGTGTGGAAAATAAAAAAAAAAAATTAAAAATAGAGGCTAAAAGGACAGGATGCCTGTCAAGTTACCAACTTACATGTTTTGGTATTTAAATCTTGTCTAACAACATATTTTTCCTACATATATATGTATATGTGCCTAAATACCTATGCTCAAGCTTTTAAGCTGATTTTAATACAAAGACTTACAACTAGAGATATCCACAACACTAAGCCGATTAAAATTTAAGAAACAATGAATGGCAAGCTTTGGTTTCTCTTCATTCTTTGGAAAAGGTAGAAGCCAATGTCACCTAAGATTGAAAGCATCTATTTTTTTCTTTTTTTCTTTAACTTGCACATCAGCAAAATATTTGGAAAAGGCTATTAGCACAGGGTAGTACATCCACATAACAGGATTTCATTCACATTAACTGACACCACCTGATGTTTCAGGGGTGAATCCCCTACATTGTTTCTTGATCCTGACCTAATTTCACCCACTACCTGTGAATCTTGATGAATCCCTTACATTCATCTAATTGAAAATCAGTCTTGCCTGACTTGTCACTACACATATACCAACCCTACCAATGCAATTCCACCTTGTAACAGTTCTATTTCTAGTTTCAAAGGCAGTTAACTGCCATTCACCACAAATCTGGTTTCACTGATGATTTTAAAGTCTACCAAAATGCATGGTAAATGCTCTGGTCTTTCAGCTATTCCCTTTATTCATTTTAAAGGCTGCAACAACTGAAATTTGATATATCGTAATGTATTGCCACTGAATATCCACCTCTCCCATGTGCTGGAGAAAGGCACTCTTCAGAAGAGTTGTAATAACAAAATGTATATGGGTCTCAGAGAGTCTAGCTCAGTCTGGAGTAGTAGCTTACACTATTAGAAAGATCCCTTGCTTTCCCTCATTAGCCATAGCAGCAAAATGTTCTGGAGGGTTACGTTATGAAATATAATATTTAATGCAATACATAGCACAACACAGTTAGAGCTGACCAGTAGCAGTGGCACACATTTCATTCCCATTACCCTCTTACAACTTCATCTTCCAGAGGCTACTATAACACAGCAGTGAACTGCCTAAGACTGAGATATGTATGCAGTCCCAATTTGCATTAAAGCTTTTGTTTAGCAGCTGAAATTTCTCAAAACTAGTGCTATATCGCCTGGTACTCATATAAGAATAGTGGGTTCTATTCATAATCTGACATAATGATGGGGACACTACTGTATGCTATGTCCTACTAATTCCACTCATCTTTGCTACCGTTTGATTACTGCCTGATGGTTAAATAGTGGACACTGCTGAGGCTGGATGCATTTAAGCAGGAAACTCGGAATATGTAACTCCAGGTATCAAACATTTGCCTATCCAGTATGTATCCACCTAGAGAAGTTGATCAATTCTCTGTGCTAAGGATTCAATCCAAAAAAATTTATGCGTTTTGTGAAAGTAAATCCATCCCAAGCAAAAAAAAAATACATCTTTATTGTGGAAATGCTGTTGAATGAATGGAAAGATATTAAACAGAAACAGATTTTAACAGAAAACACATAGAAAGATAGAAAAATGATTACATATTTCCATGCCAAGATTTTCCACTTATTTCCACTGGCATAATGTCTTTTTTGGTCAGGATGCCAAATCTCCTATAATCAGCAGAGTTAAGGGCTCTCAGCAGAAGACTGGATCCTAATTGCTGCAAATTTAGTTAATGCAAAGGGGGACCCACAAGCATCAGGATTTGGGCCTTTGCCCCAAAAGAGCAGCACAAATAACATCCATATTCATTAGACGGTTGACAGGAGAATACTGAGCACTGGACTGTGCAGCAGAATGTCTGCAAATTTGATGAATTGAAAAAAAATAATGAGCTTAGGGTTCAAAAGGTTTCTTTTAATGTGCATTAAGCATTTTCATGAAACACACGTAACTACACAAATTTGCTATTTAGCAATAATGGGTCATGTCAGAGCTGAGTATCTCTTGATCTCCTGTTGAGATGACAGCATACACCATGAACCAGTCTTCTGCTGACATGAAATGAGTGTTAGCAGATTTACCCTTAATGAGCTCATCACACTGAAGTACCAGTTAAAGGGAGCAGGTCACATATTATGTTTGTTTAGTTGCCCTGACGTGTCTTGCTTGTTAATTCAATGTGCAAATGTAGTGTTCTGGATAGGAAGCATCCTAAATCCACTGTGCCTGATCAACCTCTGCACTGACACTTAGAAACTTTGTCTTTGCTAGAACCTAGGGTAAATTTACACAACTCCAGGGTCTGCAGTTGGATAGATTTGATCTGTGCCAGTTTGGGATATGGCGCTGCACATGTGCACTTTCTCCTCTCACTATCATTTCTGACCTCTTTTTCTATTGAAAAAGTGCTAAGCTAAGCAAAGTTCTGGGCATGGGGGCAGTTTCCAGTCCTGTTTAATGGTACTTCCAAATCATGTTACTGTTTATGCATTTACCCTTCTGTTGCATGTTTATATGTGACAGAAGTCACATCTGTGTAACCCTTGTGGATCCAATGATGATTAGAGCATAACAGGAAAAGTAGGAATGAGAGAGGACATCCCTATCATGCACTGATAGTACAAAATCTGCTGAAAGATGCACACTATGCTCTCTTCAAGGTATCTGAGAAAACTAGGATCAGCGAGTGGGCATTACCACATCACATAATAGCATGCACATCACATTATAGCAGATATTAAGACATAGAGAACCTTTATTTCCTTCCCCACAGGATGAACTCATGCCTACCTTTTGCTATAATGTCTTCTGCACTGCAGAACATCCTTTATGGGAAGGTAAGTGACTTCCTAGACATGGAAGCTCTTCAAGATCCAAGATCTTGAGAGATCTGCCACATCTTCATATTCTATTGTACGGAAATTAGCTTGACTGTTTTCTCCATGACAATCAACCCTCTGTTGGAAAATACTTCAGATTTCATCTGAAGTCTTAATCCCTTTCTCCTGTATGTGAAGACAGTATTCAGTACCATAATAAAAGACATAAGGTAAAATAACAAACCTTTTATAAACCTTGTATATACATACCATTAACATTTTTCCAGATTTATTTTCTCTGCTGTTATTCTTCTAACATCAAGCTCACCTTAAATACCCTGTCTTGGATTTCACAGGAGAAGCAGAATGTGATATAGCTGTATGAACATTTCATAGCAAATGTTATTTTCACTGAAATCCATTTAAGGTTATAGCCCATTTGGTATTTCAAGGCAATGCACCATTTGAAACTGCAAGTGTTTTAGTAAGGCATATAGATCACACAGTAGAATCTCCTCTTCTTAAAGATAATCTTAAACTGTGACTTTGATGGTGAAGATAACTAAAAGGGCTCCTATTACTCTCTTCAGTTTCATTTTCAGAGCTGTTTGGGAAATCATATTACAGATCAATTATTTGAAATAATTCAGCTTAAAGATAACCCTTTCTCTTTTACATTAAGAGCAACTGAATCCTGAACACACAGGTGTAACCATACTAACAGTTGAGCTGGTACAAAGAAGGGGCAACATGGTGTTGTATGACAGTACTAACAAGCAATACATCAAAAGCTTCTTAAGCAATATTTACTTATTTAGTGTTTTAAGACTTTTTTTTTTAAACTCTACACTTACTTGAAAACTAGTTCGATTGATGACTAGTTTTTTTGATTCAAAGTATATTCTGCCAAATAAGCTGTTTTTCTAGAGTTTGTCACTTGAGATTCTGAAAGGATATAGGGATTTTTCATCACCTTTAGACTAAATTATATTCCACAACCAGCAATTGTTTGCAAAGCAGGTAAAACACAAGAAACGTTTACAAAGTAACAGCGTCAAAGCTTGCTTCCTTCTGAAAGCAAGGAAGTGAAGACAAATTAATTGGACTTACTGATAAACAATAAACTTCACCCTAACAGAAAAAGCATTTAACTTATGGAAAAAGGAGCATCATCTAACAGACTTGCAGAACAGGTTATGTTGGCTACACAGGTTTCCATAAGACAGAGTTCAGTAGTACTAAGAATAGACTAATAAGAATGCCAGCATCATGTAAGCTCTTAAGATAAAGGGTGTTAACACTCTCACCTGGAGCACATGTTGTACATAAAAGCTGTTTTGAGTATAAGGTTGTTGGGTGGGTTTTTTTTTGTTCGTTTGTTTGTTCTTGAGATGAGAAAGTTCTACTTACCAACTCTCTTCCCTGTTTCAGATAAGATGGCTGGATCCAAAGCACCTCCTTGCAGTCTTCACTTCAGACACTGAAAGAATTCATTACTCACTTCTGGAGCCTTCATTATGGCTATCTCTACAAGCATTTACCTCCTCTCTTGCCCCAGAGTCAATTGGTTTGGCACTTGAAAGGTATCACTATCTTTTGCAGCTATCAGTATGCTCCCCTGTACTGTTGCTTCAAACATCATGGAATAAGTCCATTACCTCACCTCTTCCCACCTGTCTTAGCTGTGTTTATTTTTTTGTTTAATGTCAAGGACTGAGTAAAAGAAAAAGAAGCATCCACTGTTTCTTTCTCTCTTTATGTACAGAAAGTAAAAATATGGAGGTTAAGTATGTGTTTTAACAAATAACACTGACAAAATTCTAGGGATTTGTTCTACTCTTATCCATACACAAACAAAAAGGAATTTGGCTAGAGTAGAGTAAAAACTGAGAATTAAATTCTGTTTCATTCACCGAGTTCCAATAGTTCGATTTATTTCAAGCTACTACTCAATAGTACAAGAATACAGGACTTTGGATCCAAGCAAAAATGACAGAACTGGTTCACAATGCAGGAAGTTCTGTTGAGATCCATGAGAAATAGACCCTGGGGAAGTACTAGATATTATCTTGTCATTTATCTCATGAATTTAGCCCCCAAATTGCCTCAGAATACATAGCTTTTGATGTACTTCTTTAAGGCAACAACCTTAGAAGTATTTTTTCAAACATATCTTCTTAGCTTCTGCATACTTGTTACCTAAATCAATATCCAAGTAATTAATCCTACAATCAAAGTCTTAGGCCTTCTTACTATCTTTTATCTGTAAACACATCTCCCAGTCCTCTCCCTTCTCTAATTGCTCCAAAGGTCTCCAGGGAGACATCATCCAACTTATTTCGATGCCCTAAACTTCTACTGAAACTGAGTTAGTTGAAAAGTTATGCTGTTTCTCCTTACAAATTCAGTAATTAGCCCTACCCAGGATATGCCATCCTTTCTTCTCCTTTACTTTATTTCTTGTTTTTGGCAACTCCTGTACTCTTCTTAAGCTCTTGATGCTTTCCAGGATTGTCTGTGAATACTGTGTATATCTTCGAACCAGGTAACCTCTTAATTCTGCAGTTTTGTGCTACATCCATCAAGAATTTGTTTGGAATATATCTACCTTGTACTTTAAAATCTAAAGGTATTGTAAGATACAAACTTGAAAACTGACCACAAGAACCTAAAAACAAAAAGCAAATCTGTATAAGAGATGATGAGAACTCTGGACTAGGATTTAGAATATCTGAGATTACTTCAGTGCTGGGTCTGGTCTTGTCCAACGTCTTCATCAATTACCTGGAAAAAGGGGTAGAATGCACCCTCAGCCAAGTTTGCTGATGATACAAAGCTGGGAGGAGTGGCTGACACATCCGAAGGCTGTGCTGCCATTCAGTGAGACCTGGGCATGATGGAAAGTTGGGCAGAGAGGAACCTGATGAGGTTCAACAAGGGCAAGTACAGAATCCTACACCTAGGGAGGAATAACCACACCCATCAATACAGGTGAGGGGCTGACCTGTTGGAGTGGAGCTCTATGGAGAAGGACTTCGGTGACCTGGTGGACAAAAGGTTGACCAGGAGCCAGCAGTGTGCTTTTGTGGCCAAGAAGGCCAACGGTATCCTGGAGCACATAAAAAGGAGTGTGGCCAGTGGGTCAAGGGAGATTATCCTCCCCCTCTACTCTGCCCTGGTGAGGCCATCTGGTAATACTGTGTCCAGTTTTGGGCTGCTCAGTTCAAGACAGAGATCTTCTACAGACAGTCCAGCAGAGAGTTGCAAAGATGATTAGGGGCCCGAAGCACCTCCTTTATGAGGAGGGGTTGAGAGACCTGGGGCTGTTCAGCCTGGAGAAGACTGAGAGAAGATCTTATCAATACTTATTAATATCTAATGAGCAAGAGTCAAGTGGATGGTGCCATGCTCTTTTCAACAGTGTCCAGCAACAGAACAAGTTACAATGGGCACAAACAGGAATATAGGAATTTCCATACAAACATAAGAAAAACTTTTTTACTTTGAAGGTGACAGAACACTGGAAAAACCTGCCCAGAGAGATTGTGGAGTCTCCTTCTCTGGAGATATTTAAAACCCGCCTGTACGCTTTCATGTGCAACCTACTCTAGGGAACCTGCTTCAGCAGGGGGGCTGGACAAGATGATCGCCAGGGGTCCCTTCCGGTCCTTGTGATTCTGTGATTAACTGTTGAGACAGTAATTTACTATAGGCACAAAATGCTGAATGACTGTTAGAGTATACATGCAAGTAACAGTAATTAGGATTATGCAATGTCTTTGAACAAATCCCTTATATGCTTCACAAATTCAATAAAATTTCAGTAAGAAAAAAAAACAATTACCTTTGCCTTTTAATATCTTCAGTACAAATTTAGAGCCTTTCATTTTAAGAAACCTTTTTGTTATGAAGATTCCTCACCTGTGTGTCAACAGAAGCACCAGGAAAATAGTTTCTAAGAAAATTTCTATAGTGCTGGCATTATGCATTCCTAAAATGCTTTCAATTCACCTTACAATAAAATGAATCTACAAAATTATAGATTTTGTAATGTTCTTTGCTGACATCAGTCAACTGCTTGGGTTTTTAGCAGTCGCTTTATGGCATATCTTAGTTTTCCTTAAGATTCGTGCTGTGCATTGTTGGAATTTATTAAATATCCTTAGAGCTGCGTTGATGCCAAAAGGATCAGTTACAGAAGTCTAAACACAAACAAATCAGGCTGCTCCAGACAAGTCTTGGGGATCTTACTAGGACAGCAACACAGCAGGAGACACTAGTGATCTGTTGGAGATAATCATCAGTATTCAAAAGAAGTAAAACTAGAGCCTCTTCAGCCATTTCCTGGTAGAGGAAACAGAAACTAAACAAGTCCCTTGAGGCACATCATTGGAGCTCTTGAGTCCTCTGCAGCCCTCCAGCAATTAATGCAGTGGATCTGAGCCTTAGGAGACTTTCTCTTGGTGCCCATCAGACAGTCACCACAAAATGCTTCAACACCAAGGACACAGAGTTAAGGCAGACAGGGGGATCTGACTTACTGGAATTAATTTCACCAATCACTGTAATTAAATTAAATTGATTGATTTAATTAATTGATTAGTTGAATTAATTTAAATGTCATTAATCACTTCATTTCTCCAATGACAGAATCACAGTGGGAGCCAAAGCATCACAAAGCAAACAGGCAATCTAGAGATTCATGTTAAATGCAAGGCAGTTAAAGATAAATGAATGGTGTAAACATGTCACATCACTGTAGTACAAGGTCAAGGCTACCCTGTCAGACCACGACTGCAGCCACCTTCTCTGTTTCCAACATTTTGTCAGGGATAAGTTTCCTGACGTGGTCAGAATTTGGCAGACACACTTTATGACTGAATTTAACTGTTAAATTCAAAGCAAGAAACACTTATTCCAGCAGTGTGTACAGCTTTGTCTTAGAATGGACCAACTGATAGTTCCATAGGATGGGTTAGTACACAGTCATCCTAACTGACCCTTCCTGACTCTGCCCAGGACCTCAATGTCAGCCCCAGGACTGTCAGTCCCTAATCCAAGGAGACTGTAATAAGGTCAGGTTTCAGCTCCCCATAGTCCTGCCCTATCTGGCCATGGGTCCTGCCTAGTGAGGTTCAGCCACATCCTGGTCCATCTTCATGGCCCTGTCTGGTCAGGCTAGGACTGTGTCTACCTTCTATGTCCCTCATAGGGCCTGATTCCCATTTTCTCTCCCAGCTTGACCCTGGACCATGAACTTCTCTGATGGTCTGGACTCTGGGCTGACCCTGGCTACCATCCCCAGTGCTACTGCCTGATGCTCTGTGCTGAAGCTGAATTATAGGAGGAAAGAAAGTTACCTTATAGCTACAGCCTCTCCCAGTGTCTCCCATGAAGACAGCCTGCAAGTTTTAGGGTAGTTTTGTTTATTTATTTATTTATTTATTTATTTTCTCACAGATTTTCTAAAGCCTCACCTTTATCTGAATAACACAGTTGCAGTTCCACAGTTATGATCTAGGTGTTACTGCTCTGTCACCTTATGAAGGATCACAGGCAACTGAGGGTAAGTTGGGACAATGTTCTACGCTGAATGTGTTAAAATAGATTGAAACTAATTTTTCATCATATTCCATCAAAGCTGCACATTCACATTGTCTATTTCAGCTTACTTCTGTGACTTGATCTTTGTCCCTCTGTTATTTCCACCACTCTGTAAATCAAGCTGTTCATTTAGTTCTGCCATTATGTTCTTCATATGTTCTACTTCAGTCTCCTGTCTATGGAATAAACTGTGTTGATTTTCAGAACACAAGTATGTCCATTCTTTTTTTTTTTTTTTTTTTTTTTTAAGATGTATGAACTGCACCTGTCAAAGCAACCCGGTAACGGTGGTGATTTAACATCCAAATCTCAGCATGGAGTTACTTCATATCTTCCCCCATGAAAGTAATTTTTTAAATGCAACAAAATACAATTACAACTGTATTTTTAATATACAACACTCTTTTCTCTTATTCTCCCCAAATCTTTGTCTTTCAGTTGCCATTACCAAGTGAATCGTATCATCTTAACTCCTTGTGCCCAGTAATAATCTGAATACACTCTATGAGCAGATATCTCAGGCTGGTGCCATTGTTATTCAGAGTAGAATCACACTTCAAAGCTTCAGACTTAAATACAGGGATCTTTTTTTCTGTAGTGGATTGTCACAAATGTCACACTTAATACTTACAGAGGACTATGTTTTCACATATAATTTATCATTTGTTTGGATTGAATTCCAAATATAGTTCAGGAATTACACTATGTTGAAAAGTGAACTAGGTGATTCCTGTGTGGCCTGTAGCCTACAATCTCATATTAACTTTAATTATGCAAACAACTATGTGGTTGTTTTCAGCAATTCCATAAAGCTTAAACAGTGCACTTTCCCTATTGCTTCGTAATCTAATGTGACAATTTCACAGAAAATAAAAGCTGAAGCAGTTTTTCTCTCCTCTTTCATCTTCTCCTTTTATTTTTGTCAAAACTATACTACCTGGTTTGAATTGAGATTTAACTAGGGGACTGCCAACTAGAAATAGGTGTTTTGGATTTTCTTTAGCTAGAACAAAGCCTAAAAACTGTGTAGAGCTATACTTTGAAGAAGTAGAAATATATCCTAATTACTACAAAGTTAAAAGAAAGTTAAGTTTTGAGTATGAAAACAAAGGAATAATTTCAGCATCTATGTAAGTCCTGGGCCTGGTTACTGAATGCTTCCATACCTCTCATTAGTGATATTATAGCACTATCTTACAACTCATAGAAAGGACAGTGAAATTGCATTTGACAAAGTACACAGGTGGTGGAAGTCTCAAGTTGAAGTTTGTTTGACAAAACTGAAAGCAAAGGACTGAGATACTTCAGTTTGAAGATATCAAGTTGTCCATTCAGATACAATTCTGAAAACTGCATGTTTCCAGAGGCTCAAATGAACCGTTTGAAGGAAGCAAGGAGCAGTTCCAAGCTCTGTAAGACTTTAAATCCTCCAGAACTGCAGAAAATTGGAAAATATTCGAACAGTTGTGTATGCTGTACCTTTAAGCAATGCACAAAATAATAAAAAGTAAATAAACTTAGTGCATATTCTGCTTGACAATCAGTAATCCTTGAATCATTTGATATGCTTTTAGCAGCTTTACTGAGCTCAAGCACAGGAAACCAAGCAATTCTAATACAGAAATATGGATGGATTCCAGGTAAAATGAAACACAGAGACTACAAAAACTCATGAGAGTACAGGAGATTTTGCAACTCATAGGAAGCTCAAGAACTTATTTTGTTATTCTGGGGACTTAACACTACAGAAAGATCAGCTCAATAGTGATTACACACAGACACAATCCTGAATGAGGCACAATCCGCTACTGATGAAGAAATTGGAATTCATCCAGTACAAACAGCCACTTGGTTGATAATAAAATGTTTTAAGATACAGTAGCATTCTGGCAGCGTAAGCAAAGGAAGAACTTTACAACAGAGACCAAGCAAGAAATCAAGGAAGCACGGCACAGCAAGATGCACACAATACTTGGAAAAGATAATTGGTCTTTTCATCAAAGAAAAGAACACTCCCCCACCCCCTTCCACCCCCCTTTCTAGGTCTGAAAAACTGTTAAATTGCTTGTCTCACTGGAAAATTAGAAATTCAAAGCAATTAAGAAAAAGTCTCAGGAAGTTTCCATAAAACATTAAGTAGTCTTATCAACCAGAGCCTTTGTTAATAAATTAGTAATTTTTCATGTCCTTAAAATTAAAATGCTTTTTAAAAATCTCCACTGAATTTCTCTAAGGCTTTAATAAATTGTATTTGTGAGGGAAGCACAGATGCACAAGAATAATAAAACATATTTTTATTATTATGCCCTGAAACATATATCCACCTTCTCACAATAAATAAAGAACCTAGGAGTTAACCATATATGTGTAGTGTCTTTAAGGAATCAGATGAAGAATCTACAAACACAGCTGAAAATGCATGTGGCATGTTTCACCAGGGTAGTTCATGATCATTTATGTCACATACTTTGACTAACAAAAAAGGTCACCGTCAAGCAGAAATCATGACTCAGATCCCACGAGCCCATTCACAGTTCAAGGATGATTTTTCATCTTTTATACTGTTTACTTTGCACCTTTCGGTCATCTTGAAATACAACGGTGGGCTGATCTTGCCCTGCCCACAGTACAGATGGCAAGAATCAGCAGCTAAAATTCAAATTACACTTTGTAGACATAGGATGTACTAGAGGTGATTAGGGCATCCTTTTGCTGCAATAATTACAAATCTGACTTCTTAGAGAAGTTTATAATTTTTTTATTTCTCAGGGAAAATTATTCCCAAACAATGATTTATTGATTTCTCAAAGACTTCCACCTTGACTCACTCCATTTTCTAGCATCCACCAATAAAGCCTATCTCTGTATATTGAGTATGGCATTGATCCTGAGTACAGAAGAGCTCAGAATATGTGTCATTGCTCAAAAGATGCTTGACAGGAATTATACTTTTGCAGTGACGCACAGATGTACAGAATCAGGATGAGTAGATAGCAAGTCTGGAAATAACTTCACTGACATCAATGAATAAAACAAAACATTTCCCTCTACCTCATTAAAGATATTTCTGGATCAGAAAATTTTAAGGACAGATCAACAGGACAGACACCAAACCTTACTGCTGTATAAGGAGCAACGTGAACACATTCCTGGATGGGCATGGGGAATCATTGGCTAAGCTTTTATTATAACCTCAATCAAAACCCTGCTTATGACAAAAGACAACCAGTTGGTCCTTTTCACCTAATGAATAATTCAGTGCCAAGCTGCAGAAATATCCAATCAGATGATTAAATGGAAACTGTTTTGATCAGGACAGAAAGTAAACACCAGCCAGTCTCCATGCATGAACTCTCTTATAGTGGTGTTTCACAAGTTGCTAGCTGCTTCTTGCATTTCCATCCTCAGCTTTACCCTCTTCTGTATAGTCTTTAAGAAAAAATGTTAGTTCTTCTTTTTCCCTTCTCCTTTTTTTTTTTTTTTTTTTTTTTTTTTTTTTGCATTGATAAAGGTTAAGTAAAGATAAGAAAGACAATTAAAATGGATGTCACACAGTCGTTATTCTGACGCAGTAAGCTGACACCTCTAAGACAGTAATTGAAATTTGTTGTCACAGACAGATTGCAACTCGTTTGATGACTGTTATTACACATTCTTCTGAATAAAGCAAAGATGAATGCATATTAAACTAGAAAAACTGTTAGCAGGAGACATCCCTGCTTTCTTCATTCAGCACTGCACAGCAACAATGTTCACTATAATTATAAAAAATAATGGGTCAAGTTTCAAACCCAACCAAAGCAGCTGCCATCTCTCCCAGACACTTTCTAGTACCTCTGGACAATCTCTTTTTCAACTGTAGCACTTATTTTACCTCTTCCTGACAAAAAGATATTTTGTGTCATTCAGCTTCCCCACTGGATCAGCCAGTAAGCAAGTTCAAATTAAACGTATATCCGTTCCAATTTCTCAACGCAGTTTGGAAAGCCAATTTCAGGTGGAGACCAGGACATGAAAAGACATGCTCTACCACTATTGAAGCCCTGCTGCACAAAGAGTAGAAGTTTAGTCAGGCATACAGAACAATAAAAATAATCATGATAAAAAAGATGATAAATGAGAGGGCGCGAACATCTCCCTTGGATGCTGCATCACATCTAAGTACTTTACATACATAAGTGCTAGTGTTGTACATGCTGCATCTGTGTTTTCCTGACTGATGCATACAGAGGAGAGTGTTTATGACAGCAGTTGTTCCAGTGTGAGAGATTATGAAGAAAAAAACCACAATGTTCCAGTCTTCTGGTTGCTCAGAATGGCAGTGTAGGAGCCTCCACTGTCACCTTCAAGAATGATCATCCATGTGGCTTTTCTGAAAATCTGTACTACACAGCTTTCTGCATATTACAGATCTCTATAGAATCAGGGAAGGATCAAAAGAGAAAAAAAATGCAGAATTATGTGTTTAAAATTCAGTGCTGTTGTAATCTTCCTAAATTAAATAGCTTTTCTGGGAAAAATTTGAAAATTCAACATACAAAATCTGAATGCTGAAGTTCTTCATTTCTCACACTTCTTTTTTTTTTTTTTCCTAATAATAACATTGAAGAAACACAGCATACTGTGAATCAGCTGTAGTGCCAAAAAAATACAGAACAACTGTTAGCATTTTCACATTTCATTGATGTGTAATTGTGTGAAATGAAATGCCAAATGCTTTCACACAAAACTCCACAAAGGAGAGATTGTGTACGGCTATATCCAAGATTGTCTTCTAAGTTACTGAATGGCCTCATTGGTTCAAAGAATAGGCTCACAAAGAGAAATTGAGAGATTGGTCTGTTTGCTTGTTTTTGATAAGTGTTTTCTACTGTATGCTAACTTGTTACAATTTCTTTGCCAAAACCCAGTTATGAAGAAAAGCAGCTGCTGAACGAGCAGTGCAAAAGAACTTACATTGTAGGAAAAGCTTACAGAGAAGCACAAATCTGAGCCAAGTCTGTGTTCTAAACTATTTTTCACAAAGCTGTAAAAATACATTGGACAAGAGTGAGTTCCACTCTCATTCTCCAGTTGACACACTCTAAAGACAATGCCAGAAGTATCATTTTCAGTCTTTTTTACTTATGAATGACTCAGTTCCTTGGTTTAACAACCCTAGAAAGCAACATCCTCTGTGTACTGTAGTACCAACAACACCAGGCAAATCTAATGTAGGGGAACTTCTCTCCTGTCCCATGAACATGAACAGTTTCCTAACTGGTGCTATGATTTCAAGCCAGTAAATAGAATAACCTCTTAGAGTCAGTCTAAAGATGTCCTTGACAATACTCAAATGGAAATGATCCTTTCAGCCCATCCCAACACCATGTATCTGCACAGATAACCAAAAGATAAATGGCTGTATAAATCACAGACAAAGACCTGTCTACTTTTCAGTCAAAAGCACTCTGACATACAGCCTTGAAGTGTTTTTCTGTATTTCATGATCAAACATGCTGTGCTTCTCCTGGCAAATGATGGCTTTTACCCATCTGGCAGAATATGAATCACAATCAATCAGAAGTATAGCCCAACTCTTATGAATTTAAGACAAATCAAAGATATAGAATTAAATGAAACTTTCATAATTCTCCAGGCAGATCTGGTCTGCTAGGATGTAAGTTCAAGCTCACGTTTACTACAAGTAGTCTTAAACACTGCTACAGAGCATTCTAGCACTCCTGAACTTGTAAACAGTTAGTAGAGGTGAGTGACTATGGAAAACAGAATGGAAAAATCACTGAGTCTATGAAGTAAGCTGAAGCCCCCATTTGTTTCTTTGAAGCCAAAGTTGGCCACAAATTAATAGAATAACATTTCCATGTTATTCATGTTTTTTATAGATAGCAATTAGATCCAAATGTGAAAAATCAGTTCATTCATAAGGAGAGAAACCGTGCAGGTTTCCACTGGCTTTAACCATACAGAGTTGGCTGCCACAACATGTATCTGAGACAAGCAGCAGATGACCAGTATTTTTTTTCAACTATTTTAAACACAAAACAATGACTTCACAGGTTTTAAAGACTTCAGATCCCATAAAAACATATATTTTTTCCTCCTCCATAGTATTTCCCTGGTTATATCCATAAATGATGTTCTAGCAAAACTTGCTTTTATTTGTCACTAGAGACGACAGGGTGATTTACACCAGAGAAAGATCTGACATTATCCACCATATTCATCCCCTGAGTAACATCACAGGCTTTGTAAACATTGTAGAAAGGAAAGAAATTGGCCTATCACCATATTGTATCATTTGCTTGGTGTCTTAAATATTAATTTAATTTCAGTTCAGTTGGAAAACTATGATATAGATGCAAAAGCTGTTAGTCAATATACCTGTTTTAGCACATATTTTTAAATTAATAAAAAGTACTCTTAAAGGAAATACAGAGGTGAAAAATTAAATACCATGTCTGAATTATGTGTATTAACAACATTCAGCAAAGACAAATTCAAACTGTGTTTATTACACTGCAATTACACATTAATCAATGCTCACAGAGTGTTTTGGAGAGATATCTTGCTTCCATTTGGAGCAGACTTTGGCAACAGCAGGGGACACAACAACGAAAAAATACAGAACTGGAGAATGCTGGTCAAATTCTGAACTTCCTTTACTGGAATATTCAGGTTGAAACTATATCTTACCATTATTACTATACGTATGGAACTACTACTGAATACACAGTTTGACTGCTAGTAATGTTTTAAAGATCTTATTTCTTAAAAAGAAAGGCAGTTTACTATCACATCTTTAACAGGATGTTTCCTCAAACCTAAAGTCCTAAATGAGAATAGGATGAAAAGGTTTGGGACTGACAGAGTCTTCAAAGATTAAAATCAATAGTTTGGAAGATGGAAATATTTTTGTATATAATAAAAGGAAGATATAATTTGGGATATTTAGTACTCAGAGTCTGGTACTATTCAGGAACTATCTAGGGTACAGAACAACCAGGGAATCAGGCCCAGCCAGCATGGGTTCATGAAAGGCAGGTCCTGCTTGACCAACCTGATCTCCTTCCATGACCAGGTGATCCACCTCACAGATGAGGGAAAGGCTGTTGATGTAGTCTACCTAAAATTCAGCAAAGCCTTTGACACTGTCTACCACAGTATTTTCCTGGGGAAGCTGGCAGCCTGTGGTCTGGACAGGTACACTCTTCACAGGGTAAAGAACTGGCTGGAGGGCTGGGTGCAGAGAGTTGTAGTGAGTGGAGTTAAATCCAGCTGGCAGCCAGTCACGAGAGGTGCTCCCCAGGGGTCAGTACTGGGGCTCACCAATATCCTTACTGATTATATGGATGCAGGTTTCAAGCGTACCCTCAGTAAATTTGCAGATGACATCAAGTTGGGAGGAAGTGTCGATCTGCATGGGGGTAGGAAGGCCCTACAGAGGGATTTGGACAGGCTGGATCGCTGGGCTGAGGCCAGTGCAATCAGGTTCAACAACACCAAGTGCCGGGTCCTGCACTTTCGTCACAACAACCCCACACAACACTACAGGCTTGGGGCTGAGTGGCTGGAAGACTGTGCAGAGGAAAAGGACCTGGGAGTGTTGGCTGATGCTCAGCTGAAAATGAACCGACAGTGTGCCCAGGTGTCCCAGAAGGCCAATGCCATTCCAACTTGCAGCAGAAACAGTGTAGTCAGCAGTAGCAAGGAGGTGATCATCCCCCTGTATTCAGCTCTGGTGAGGCTACATCTTGAGTATTGTGCTCAGTTTTGGAATCCTCACTACAAGAAAGACATCAAGGCCCTAGAGCATGCTTGGAGAAGGGCAACAAAGCTGCTGAGGGAACTGGAGCACAAGTCTTACGAGGAGCAGCTGAGGGAACTGGGATAGTTTAGTCTGGAGAGGAGGAGGCTCATGGGTGACCTTACTGCTCTGTACAACTACCTGAGAAGGTAGTTGCACAAGGGGAGGATCAGATTGAATATTAGAAGAAACAACTCCAAAAGAGTGGTCAGGAACTGGTGTGGGCTGCCCAGGAAGGTGGTGGAGTCACAGTCCCTGGAGGTGTTCAAGAAACGTGTAGATGTGAAACATGGTTTAGTGGGGAAATATTGGTGGTAGGTTGACATGTCGACTAGATGATCTTAGAGGTCTTTTACAAGCCTAACGATTCTATGATTTTAGGGAAAAATAAAAATGGATCCTTATTTATCTAAGTTGTAATAAATTCCTAAAACTAGAATTCAGTAGGAAACTGCTCATAGCCTTGAAAGGGAAATAGGTTTTGATTCCACAGGACTGCCGCTGGGACTTATATACCAGATGAACTGCAAGTTCTGGGCCCAGAAAACTTAAGTTGCTTCTTTACTTCCCCAAGGGGCTCCTGCTGCCTTATTATTTACTTTCTTTTCCACCCAACAACAGGATTAAGCTCATAGCTTAATCATACTATCTCCACAGATTTTTTTTTTTTCTCAGAAGACTGAAAAGAGATGGACTTACATGTGGATTTTCAATAATTAATACTTCAATTTTACCTTTTCCAATGGAATGGCTTATGCTTTATCTGAATATATTATTGACATTGTTCTTACCAATGTATTATTTGCACAGTGACTCAGCTTTAATTCTAAACTGATATATTTCCTACGATTTTCTGAACTACCTTATTCTTCAAGTTCAGAGGCTGTATTTACAAGTTCTAAAACTCTGTTAAAAAATATAATAACTTGGTTATTTTTAATGAAGTGTGTGTGCAGATATAGCCTCGTGCAGGGTGCAAATATCAAGGATCCATACGAAGAAAAAAAAATGTACAGACTGCTAAAATCCTTTCATTCCCTCCAAGGTTTTCAAAATAAAGCTTTACAACTTTATCATAGTATATACAGCAACTAACTGAACTTCCTTACTGTCTTGCTTGACGATTATTATTTTTTTTAAGCTACATTTTTGCTTTATTCGGTACCTTTTCCAGCTGCAAGCAACTGAAGGGCGGAAAAGATACCCAGAGGAGCAAGGAGGGGCTCACCGAATACAGTCATAGCAAAACTGAATCCTTTTAAAGGACTTGTCTTTTGCAAAGGAATCCTGAAAGATAGATGGAAGCAAACAAAGTTGTTTCAATGTAAAGTGCTCCATTAAATGCTTGAATGGCCCTCACTAATGCATAAAGCTCTCCAGGATGGTGCTTTGAGTCAGTAAAGCAGGTGCTAGGCTGAGGGGCAGACACTGGAATGCAATTGCCAGTTAGGCTGCCTTTTTCTGCCTGTTCAAGATAATCACTTCAGTGCCCATAACGCATCTTTGTGAGAGTTACTGCCACAAATCAAGAGTTTAAAACCCTTTAGCAACAGCTAAAACTGTTCAATTTGGAGACAGGATGGAGAACACTGAGGAAATACAAACAGCAGAACAGAAGCAATTCAGTTCTGCTGCAGCCTTTGTGAGAAATAAATGTACTGACCTGGATTAACGGGGCTAATAACTCTACACATTGCTTTGTCCTCTAGTAGTTTCCATCCGAGCCCCTTAACATTTGCTTGAGAGAGAGAAGTATTCATTTCCCTCCTCTGTTTGGGGAGCAGAAGAAATGAAAGTGATTTGTCCAAAGCTGCACAAGTTAAAATGAGCTAAATTCATAACCGCAAAACCTGTCTTTCTTTCTTTAAGCTCACCAACACTTTCAAAAAGGCAGCATGAGATACAGAAGGCTTTCAATACCACATAGACAGCTCAATTCCTCAATTCAGAGGGGAAAAAAAAAAAAAAAAAAAAAAAAAAGTGGTTGATTGTTTTAAACAACGCGAATAACCATAGAAATTTGCAAGAAAGGAAGTGACAAAGAATTTTACTTAATAAAAACTAAATAAAAGTTCTAACTTAATGCAGATATTTATACCGTTTATATCACTATTGGTTTGTGAGGTTTATAATTGCTTAAACAAAAGAAATGAAGCAGCTGTTTCCACTGAAACAAAATGACAAGTAGATTTTAATTAAAACCCTATCTGGTGCATAAAATTTCATTTGTTATTTCTTGCAACAACAACAACAACAGAAACTCAGTATCTCAAAGAAACTGATGCCTCTGTCTGAAAAATTCTCTTCAATTATATTTTTTTTAAATAAGTAAATTTGCATCATGAAAGCTAACAATGACTTGTACCATTTTTCATTGTTTGGATCCATGATACAAGTAGCTTAATTTTCTACCAGAAGTGCTATGATAATCAAGTCCAGCAAAGACTCTCGTGCACTTCAAAGAGTGCTGAAGAAGGAAATCAAAATGGAGACTCTTTGTCATATACCTAGTAATTTCCAGAAATAATTCACCTACCAAAAATCCCTCCAGAACAAGGCTTCCATTGAAACAAACTGCCTCTCGTCCTAACACTGCACAGAGCCTGTCCACGCTACATAAGAACAGTAATGATGAACTCAAAGCCACAGGACTTGTCTGGTTTTCAAATACACAAAAACAGAATGTGTTTTCCACAGACCTTGCTAAGGTCTTTAAAACTTCTGCTCCACTCTGCAGTTTTCTTTTGAAAATAAAATTAATATGAATCCACGCAAATTAGAATGAAAGTCTGAAGTCTCTGGTAATCCCTGGTAAGAATATCAAGCAGGATTTGAATACTGTCTGCAGGTTAATCATTAATCATCTAGGAATCAGCTGATACTTTTTTGTTTTGTTTATATTAGGAATAGTTCCATTGCAGCTGCTTGGCGAAACAACAAAAATTCAATTTCTCTAGTACAGTTTAAATGAAGAAGTGTAGGAGAAGAACTTATATCTGAACTCCTCTTACGATACGGGATAAATAACTTTACCATGTACTTCCGTTTATAAATCTCCAAAATGCAAACAATAATTTTGATTTTGTACCTTGCATGGAATTATCAGATTTTAGAATGCTTTGGGGAAACTCACAGTAAGAATCTGTTACTAAAATACATGTCACTCTACTAAAACCTGGTAAGCACTAATTTTATAACTGCAGAAAGGCCTGTACTCATTGGTCTAAATTACATGACGTGCACACCCCTGCTGAGCCTGATCAGATCACTGTACTTACACTGAATTGTTGATATCATGAAGAAGTTGTAAGACCGGATAGTTTCTTAAATGATCATTTTCTCATCAGCTGCTATTCCTCTCTTATCTAGCACCCTGCTAGAACAAATGATAGTTACTGGTCTTCTAAGTTGGCACCTCAATGTTCTTCAGTCACGATGGAACATCATCTGTCCCAGGTTTCTTTTCAAGCTCAAGGTGGCTATTTCATCTCAGCCAAAATCTTTGAATGTTCTTAAAAATAAATAATATCCTTGAAAATGAAGAAAGGACGGCAATGATCAGTGATTCACAGTGTGGGATTTTTAAACACTTCATTTTCATCTTACCTGAAGTATTTTATGTCTTTGAAACAAGGAAGATAACATGAGATGAACTGCCTTTCTGTCTAGCAGCAGTGTGTCTTGCATTAATGATCAATTACACCTACCTACATCCAAGAACAGATTTGTGCTAAGAAAAGTATTAGGGTTTGAACTTGAAATTATGATGAATAGAACTGTAGCACTTTTTCATCTCTTTTTACTTATATGAGAAGATTTCAAGACTAATATAATAATTCTATTTTTAACACAAAGTAACAATTTTACAAGAAAAAAAATCAAATAGCATTTGCCAAACACATGAGAGGTTAATTCTTAGTGTGCATCAACTAGGGAACCAAAGAAAACAGGTTTGGGGGCTTCTGGGTTCACTTTTTCCTCTGTCTCATCCTAATGTCACTTTGTCTTTGCCTCTTTTCTCCTCTGCAGAAAGGGGACACTACTTTATCTTTGTCAACACAGTGCTACAAAGCCTACTCATAGTATCTGTAAATAACATTCGGTACCTTCAAGTATAAGACACTCAGAAAGCTTCGGCCAGTAGTTTGCTGCTGCACAGAAGAAAGGTACACTCCACTCCTAACTATCCTTTAAGATGTATAGATTCTAGTGATTTTTTTTCCCCCACTAAATCACTCAGTATAAGTCAGGCTTAAACATTTAGAACAAAGTGTCTGTCTAAACACAAGTGAAGTCTTTACTCCTATTTAATGCAACACTTGTCCTCTGTTTCATAATAATTTGAAGGAAAAAAATGCTAAAGATAGGCTTCTCTAAGAAGGTAAGGACACAGAGAAGAACTACAAAAGCAAGACTGGGGGAAAAAAGGGTTTTCAGTAGTGTTTCTTCTATGAAATTAAACATATTAACCACTTTTATCACCAGAATAACACAAGTAATTTGATTTTTTTCATATGTATTTCTATAGGAAGATGGCATTTTCTACTATAGAAGTCTTTCAGTCTAATCAAAAGACAAAACAAGAAGCAACTGCTGGAAATTAAAATCAAAATAAATGAACACAATAAGAAGCATTTTTAAACAGTGCAAATGAAAGATCTTCAAACAAACTACCCAAAGAAGTAGCAGATTGCCAATATCTTGATGAACAATTTTTTGAGAAGGTAAACTTCAGTCCAGTACAAGGTACTAGATTGAATGAAATAAAAACTATGAGTCTAACTGATCCATGCCGTGCACAATGCTAGACTGAAAGATCTTTTCAAGGAAATCACTGATTACTCCTTATCTCTAGAATTACGTACAGATTCAGGGCAACATCCTTCCTAAAAACCCAATCAGATGTGACTCTTTTGTCTTTTAATGAAATTCTCAAGCCAAAGAAAATTTCACACAGAATTTCACAATGGCAGACCACTTGACAATACTTTCACAATGACTGATCCATGATTCCACAGCTTCTGGACTTGCCTTGAAAAAATTCACCTCCTATTCCCATGCTGTCAACTTAATGATGGAATACTTTTTCAGGCAAAACTCCAACTGTTCTCATGGAATAAGGCTTGAGTGGGGAAAATGACACATAGCCTTTCCGTGAACAAATTAACATCTACATTTCTTTCTTGAAATAGTAGTCTGCACTATATAAACTAGATTAAATACAGGTGGAGACAACAGTGCTGCCTACCATTACAATAAAAATCCTAAAGCAATCCTAGAGGCTACAATACCACATCACTTACACAATCTGAATTTAGGTTTCCATGACAGGTATCTACCAGGCTGTTCACCATTACTACTGTTTAACAAGGGAAAAGAAATTGACAAAAGCCATTCAGCTCTATCTGAGAATATAGTCAGAGAAAAGTACTTAGTTGCATTAAGATACTATTGAGACATTCCTTCCTCTGAAATGTGTTATTGGCTTCTTGGTTTGAATCAAGCACTGCAGTTTGGCAGGGAAATCAGTGGTTTTATTTTGCAATCAGAAATGTGGCCTTATGTACCGTGAGAAAACTTTTCATTTGGTTAATAACTATCCAAAAAACTGCAGCTCTCAAGCTCAGCAGGGACATATTTTAGCTATTTAAAAGCTCCAAAGGCTCCAGTTACAATGATAGTTCTCCATGCACGTGGAGGTTTTCTTGCTGAGATTCTGCACACATCACAACAGCATACTTAGTAAGTGGAGTTTGAAGAAGTGAGTCTACACAAGCATTCTATGTACCTGATGAAGGCAGTTTTATGTGTTCATTCACTATTACTTTTGTAATCTTTCAGTGATATGTTGCCATGCTTAGATTCCTCTCATTTTTCCTCTATTCACAAGGAAAATAAGGTGGTATTTAATGTCAGAAATATCCAGGGTTCCCAAAAGATAGCTGTATTAGAACTGTTAGATCACGGCCTGAACCAGTGATTGAGCACCCGGTGAAGAGGCAGAAATTTCTAAACTAGCCTCTATCACAATACAATCAGCATTAAGACAACAGATGTATGCAACTGTCATACACAGTGACAAAAATTACTCATTAATTCACTGAATAATGGCTGCTTGTTGACTAACTTGGCCCAAGAAACCATATATACACACCCATAGTTGTTTGTGGGATTCCATGGAAGAGCTCCAAAATTATATATCATTGAGCTCAGCATGAGAGAGGCCATTTATGAGGACGCCTTCAAAAGTCTGGATTTAGTCAAATTTACTGCAGGGATGAGAGATTTAATACTTCAATTAGCTCCCCTCCATCAATATGGGACATTAATATAAAAATCATTTAGTGGCTTCCGAGGCCACAATTCAGCAGGCCACCCAATTAGTGGCTGATTTAGGAGAAACTGAGCACCTAAGATCTGTGCAATATTCACACAGTACAGAAAAGGGAATTTTATCTTCAGGAATTCCAAGCCTGAAGACCCACTTGGAGGGTTCCACAATCAGGGCCTCTGACAGTTTCTCACAGGCAGATGTGGAATGACCCCATACAGGCTGGGGTACAGTTTAGTAAAACTGACAAACAACCAAATCATGTTCTCCTAAGTCTACGGAGACAACTGAATGAAAAGCAACATTTTACACCATCGCCAATGAAGAGGAAAGGTATCAGAATTATAGATAATATTCCTTCACAGGCATGGAGGCTAGAAGATGTATTGATATTGTCTGAAAAACATCAGCCACCCCAGGTGATCTGGGCAGCTATGGCTGGGCCTCCTGAGGAACAAGACCTGAGAATTTCTCAGCTTATGGTGTGAAGGGGGGCCCAAGGTCCCCTGAGGATTAGGGCTTCCAAAGGGGACTGGAGGCCTTATGTAGAACTAACCATATATTTGTCCTGAGGAAATATCCAAAGATTAATGGCCCTGATAGATACAAGACCTGAAACATCCATAGTCTATGGCGATCAGACAATGTTTCCAGGTACACATGCTATTATCGAGGGTTATGAGAGGGGGAATTATCCCTGTCACACAAATGTGGCTAAAATCAAGTCCTGGGTGCCTACCTCCTCAGGAATACAAAGTGTCTACTGCACCAATCCAGGAGTATATATTGGGCACGGACATACTGTGGAGACAGCTTCTCCAAACTAATATTGGAGAGTTCAGGTTATGAACTAGGAGTACTAATTTTTGGGAGGTGGAATTGATTCTGCAGGGCTATGCAAAGTATGAGTCCATCCAAGTGCCCCACCTGTGCGAGATTACTAGTATGAAACAGTATAGACTCCTGGAAGATCAGGAGGAAATCACAACAATACAAAGAATTGGAAAAGGTAGGGATCATAAGACCAACACACAGCTCTGTAACTCCCCTATATGGCCAGTTGAATAGGGAATTAGAAACCTGCCACTGTGTCCTAGACTTAGCCAATACATTCTTCAGCATTCCCATTGCTAATGAACCCCAAGACCAATTTTCATTCACACTGGAAGGTAGGCAGTGGACCTTTCAGGTCCTATCCTAAGGGTACATACATTCACCAACCTTTTGTCACAATTTGGTGGCCTGTAACTTGGTGGGGTGGAATAAACCAGCTAACGTCAAATTATACCATTATACCAATGACTTAATGCTAACTTCTGCTTTCTGGAAATGCTTGAAAAGGCAGTAGGCTTATTATCGATCTACCTACAAGAGAAAGTGTGGGCTATCAACCCATAAAATGTTCAAGGGCCCAGACTGTCAGCAAAATTTCTGGAAGGGGAAGATTAAAGTCTTACCTAATACCATTACTGACAAAATACAGGCATTTCCAATACCAACCACGGCAAAAAAACGGTAAGAATTTCTGGGCATTTTGGAATACTGAAGGGCATTTATATCCCATCTTGCACAGATTCTGAGGCTTCTATAAACTACCTAAGAAAGGCCAATTATGGGATTGGGGACAAATGGAACGGGAAGCTTTCTAACAAGCAAAGACAGCCATTAAACGAGCACAGGTGCTTAACACATTTTATTCTACTCTCCCCACTGAGCTAGATGTACCTGTGGCCCAGGAAGGGTTTGGCTGGGGATTGTGGCAACACCAGAGTTCTGTTTGGACCCCAACTGAGTTCTGGTCTTAGGTTTGGTGTGGAGCAGAACAACAACACAGAATGATTGAAAACCAAATATTGGCTACCTACTCTGCCTTGCAGACAGTAGTGCCAATAACACAAACAGCAGTGGTAGTAGTAAAGACAACACTACCTATTCAAGGATGGGTAAAAGATCTCATGCATATTCAGGTGGCACAAGCCCAAACAGTGGCAGCACAGTCACTTGTCCCCTTCACCATTAAAGGAAGAATTACAAAAGATAATAGGCCCAGCAGTGATGCCCCTGGAGAAACTACTATTGCTCCACTAGTGAGGAGTCCTGTACAGGAAGGAAAATACCCTTTTCCAGAAGATGTCTGGTACACGGATGGGTCCAGCAAGAGGAATCTAGTAGGAGTAGCTAGTGGGCAAGAGTAGCTAGTGGGCTGAACTAAGAGCAGTGTGAATGGCCATAACCCAGGAACCAGGAGACAGTGCATGGATAGCTGGGCAGCCTACCAAGGACTTACGCTTTGGGTTGCAGAGTGGGCTGCTCAGGATTGGACTATCCAGACCCAATCAATCTGGGGCAGAGACATGTGGTTGGATATATGGAATGTGGTTAGGCACAGAACAGTATACGTGTACCACATATCCGGACACCAGCCCATGCAGTCACTGGGGTATCATGAAGCCGACACATGAGCTCAGATAAGATGGCTGGAAGATTCACCAGCAGAGAACTATGCCCGAAGGCTACATAAGAAGTTGTGATGTGCTGGACAAAAGATAATGTGGGCAGCGGTAAAAGCATGGGGGCTGCCTGTTCAGATGTCAGATCCTGTCCAGTCAATCAAAGCAACTGCAGAGCCATCTCAGTACTATTAGCTTCATAAGCAGCATTTTCTATTTAGGGACAGTACATTTTAGATACTAATCCAGTTCCTGACTCAGGCTTAGATTTTAAAGAACCCCAAAGACATAGATGCAGATTTTATTTTTATCTTTTTTTTTTTTTCATCCTGTCAGAGCCTACAAGCACAATATACTAGGAAGCTAACTGCTTCTCTATATAATGAGAACTACATATTGCTTTTAAAAATAGCATTTTTAATGGTCTAATTTCTCATCACTCTCTCCAACTACCAGAAAGGAGCTGCAGCCAGGACAGCATTGGTCCCTTTCTAAGGTGACAAGGGATAGGACATGAAGAAATGGTCTCAAGTTCTGCCAGGGGAGATTTGGACATTAGGAAGAATTTCTTCATGGAAAGAATGATCAAGCATTGGAATGGGCTGCCCAAGTGTTCTGAACATTCAGTCAAAAAAAAAAGCCTTCAGATTTAGAGGTAGTGACAATGGTTGAGACCAACAATGGACTCTAGCTATATATGCTCCTGCTTGGTACCTTCTGTGTGGTGAAACATCATCCAACAAATCATAACAATGAGCACAATAAGGAGATTGCACAAACTCAGTTCGACTATCATGGTAGGGCCATGGCCTTCTAAATTCTTAAAGGTCAGCTATTGGACCTTGAACTCAACTTAATGGGCTGTAAATGAATAAACATAGCATAGATGGTGAATAGTAAGGAGACCAAAAAATTATGTGGGCAGTACAATTCCAAAACAGCCTTTAGAGATCAGAGAGGAGGAAGATGATCAGAAGGAGGAAAAGAAAAAAAAAATATGTTAGTTTAATATTCAATATTATTGAAAGTATCAACTGGAAGATAACGAATTCTGGATCATATTTAAATTCACGCTACCTTTTTTTTTAGGCAACAAAGAAATGAATAATTCACAATACCCTTCAAAGTTCAAAACTACTACCTCTTCCCCAGACATAGTCACTGAACAGGTAGTAATGAGCTAACAAGAGGACAAGCGATCACAGTGCCTTACACAATTCAAAACATTATTCTCATAGTTCCAAGGTTTCTCTAGTTGTGTTGCCAGAATGAGATCTGAGACATGCCAACAGCCATTGTCCTCAGACACACATACACTTATCTCAGCTTTGCTTTCGTTCAAGTATGCAGAAGTCAACCACACACTGAAATGCGGTGGCAGCAGTAGAGTTTATAAAACATTCAGAAGTAACTTTATGGCAGACAGGAAGGTGAACTATATCAGATTCAGAACAAGAGGATACACAGACTAAGAGGTTTGACCCTGCAAACCAGTGCGTTAATATCAAAATCACTCCAAGCAAACAAATGTGAGCACAGATTTCTCCTAAAAAGGAACTAGCTTAGCGATAAAAATCATAAATAAATGAATTGTTTCAGAAGCAAAAGCCTCAATTCCTGCAAATTCTTTATCCACTAAATAGAAAACATATATTGGGAAGATCTAATATGTTTCAAAATTGTTGTGGGATTTATCTAAGATCAGAATTAAAGTACCATGGAACTCCAGGGAAAATTATTTTATGAATATTTTAGGCTAAACTTAAAAGTACAGGTCACTGGATAAGGATGAGATTTCCAGATAAACATTTTTACAAGTTAGATGGGAAAAGTTCTGACTTATTCTAACATACAACACTGCAAATTATTTTCATGAAGAAGGAAGGATACAGAGTTAAGTAGAAGAAGGTGACATCCAAGATTAATTAGCTGATCAATTTATCTTGTACAAGAATGCCTACTTTCATGTTTATTCTCCTCCTTCAGTGCTGTTTTAACTTCTTGACCTAAAGGAAATCATACTCAAGTCTTTTCAATGATTCCAAAGGACAAACAGATACCCCATGTCTGAATTTATTCCTTCTCATTTGCGTGATAATAATCTTTCCATTGTTTACTCATTAGCAGAATTTTCAAGGGCAAACTCAGCCTCAACATAAACAGGGGCAGCACCTATTGAACTGTGCCCAACTGTTACATTTTGTCCATATAAATATGGTTTTCTAAATTTAGCTAATTCTATTTTACATTAATCCCTTGCACAGGAGTGTCAGAAAGGCCACAAAATTTTAATACTAAGAAGAATATATTGTGACTCTTCTACCCTCAGTTATTCAGCAGCTGCTCATCTGCTACAATGTAGATAGTGCAGAAGACATAGGACAGTGATTAAGAACCAACCAATCAACAAACAAACAAACAAAGTGTCAGGAGCCAATGCAACAAACCTGAAGGTAAAATCAAAAACTTACGAATCAGCAACCGGTTAAAGAACATTTCCCTATGGGCCACAGGATTGGTTCCAGTGCTGAAGGTCCTGATTTTATTTTATTTATTTATTTATTTATTTGGTAAACAGAGGTCCTGTCATTTTCACAAAATGCTAATTTGTACCCTACTGCCTTCTATATTTATTAAACAGATGATTTATTTTTAATAAATTTTCTGCTGCTGACATGAGGAGTGATGACATGAAGTATCACTGAAACAGAGACCACGTAGGCTCTTCATTTGTCCACACAATTTTTAGCCAGTGTTTTTGGAAAAGCTCATCCTTCTTATCTCCAACTAGAGGCATACCAAGAATATTACCACTGTTAATATTTAAAAGTGGAGCTTGATCATGAAGCTAGATTTAAAAAAAAACCATTTTTCTAAAACAAAAACTCTCATATGTGTGTTTGCATGAGCAGATGGAATGTGCATCCACTTTAGTTCAATCACTGATCTCATTTTAAAGCAATTAAATATTCCTGCAAAGCATATGTGATGTAAGCAGTGGAGCTACATGGAAGTGAATAAAAACTGGAAATTAAAAACAGTGATTAACTGACAAGCTCACTACCTCCCATTGTCCAACCTGAGAGATTTGGAAGATGGAAATATAGATGGAAATAGAGAACGGATTTCTTCACCCTATCCCATTACAAAAAAGAAGATACATTATAAATTCATAATAAATAAATATAACTGTATAAGCAGGAATGAATCAACATAAACTTACAGAAATGTTTCCTAATGCATAACTGTCCCAACATTAAATGTAAAAATCTGATTCTTAGTGGCACTCGCAAGAGTACTATAAAATTCCAGTCCTCAGAGAAGAGCTAGACAGACAAAACTCTCATTCCTTTTCTCTAAGAGGATTAGACATTCTCCACATACAGGAAGTGCTCAGGATCTGGATCTGATACAGTGCAATCTCTGGGATTATATAACTCTCTATAAAACAGAAGCACTGCCAGTCTGCCAACACATTGACTGAACAAAGTTTGTAAGTGTGAGGTGAAATTTTATTCTCTGTGAGTGCTTAGAAAGCAGCTAATGACTGTGTCAAAAAGGCACACAGGCTAGAAAGAGAGAACCACACAAGCAAATATAATCTTACAATCTCCATTTTTTCCCTTAGTCTTGCTTTCCAGAACCATTTTTCCACAATTAACACCCCTTACAGAATCAAGGATTAACAATTCTTTTTTTCTTATTATGACCTTTATCTCTAAGCTGAAACAGGCCATTATACAAGTTTTTGATATATTTAGCAGAGTATAATCCACCTCTTGAGATAATTAATAGTGCCAGAAGAGATCCCTGCAAAAGCATGTCTGCTTCTTTTGGTGAATGTAGTTTTCCCTCAGCACACTTTTGCAAAGAGTATGTTGAGCATTAAATGAGTTTCTGATCACTCAGGACAAGGTCAGTGAGACCATCACGGCTGTCCAAAGCAGAATAATGGAGCTATCAATAACATTTAGATCAGGGTTAATAAAAGGAAGATAATGAGTGGGATAGGAGGTCACATTGCAATGTTCTGAAAACTGTTTGGCTTATAAAGAAGTTCTACAGTGAGGCTGGTGCGTTTTCCGCCTTATCCATAGAAAGAACCTGTTTTTTACTGTACATTTAGACTGATTTTGTCTTCATCAGATGATCATTTTCCTGTTGTCTTCAGCCAAATAAGGGCCAAATCCTGCTGTGTAACTGAGCTCCTGTGGTTCAGGAAAATTAAAAAAATAAGGTCAGAACTGAGTGAAGAGTATTATTGTACAGAGATGGATAGCTTTGTCCCACATTCCACTGATTCAGGACTGATTCATGAGATAAAAAAATATCTAGTTTTTGTTTCTTAGTGCATTGCACAAGCACACTTGTTTCATCCTCACAGCTTGGCAATGATTCTTATTCATGGGGTTAGCTTATCTTGCATGTCATGATAGATTGTGGCAGAGGTATCACTCTATAGTCCTTCGATAGCTCAAGATCTACCACATTTTTCCCTCCCTGAATATAGGGATGAATAAATCATCAGATTGTGCTTACCCTCTACATACTCTAGAAAGCAACCACCTCTGTGCAAGACACAAGTAAATTCCTGAGTCTCGTGCTCAAAAATATGGAGCACTTTCAGCTTTCTGAACCCAGCAGCCCAATCCAACTCACCCTAATAGAGCCCAATGACAGCAGCAGGACTGTCTCTGCTCTGCAGTTCCTGACACTCCAGGAACATAAGTGCTGCTCTGCAAGAGCACTGGAGAGACTTGAGCAGTACCCTGGGAGGCTTGCGCCTTACCCTAAGCTCAGGTCCAGCCTCCAAGCATTGCTGGCAAGCCCACTAGCTGCAGCCTGAGCTGAAGCTAAAACATTTATATGGATGGACTGACACATTGTAATACCTGGCAGTCTGTACATGCATTGAAACTTTCAAAGAGATTTCTTTTCCAAGTGTTTCAACTGTTTAGCCTCTGAATGCTGAAGTGCTTAACCTAATACCAACTACTGGGCTGGCTTGGGTGATATTTGCTGGGTTAATTCAATCCTGCTAGCAATTTACCTGCACAGTTTCTCTGGTTTCTACCTTAGGCCTTTTAGGCCTTTAGATACATCCTGTCTTTACACTCTACCTGTCCGTGACATTTAAGACTGACTGGCTGACTCAGCAGCAGCTCCACTTCATGTGAGATCTCTCATAATTGACACAAACCCTGTTAAAGCCTCAGTCTGCTGTAGAGACCACTGACTCCTGAGTTCCAGGTCAGACCCCAGGCTGATGTGAAAAATTCCCTTCCTGCATTACTGGATGATGATGGAGTCCAAAAGCATTATACAGACTAGGAAGGAATGGTCACAGCTGAGACAGAACTGTTATGATGGCTTTTCCCATCTCTAATCTCTGAGAGCATTTGTCTTGTCAAAATCTACAAACCTTGTGAGCAATGTGTGGAACTAAAAAAAGAAACAAACAAACAAAAATTACATATTTTACACCTATCAGCACTCAATAGCTGTGCTTTACAACCAACATAGCATATCTGGACAGAATTCAAAAGTTGTTCCCTGCTCCACATGCTGTTCCCTGACTTGGTTTTATTTTGTTGCCTGGCACAGCTAACCATGTCTCTTTATTCTAAACAACATGATTATGCTGAGGTCTGGAAATATTGCTGAGGTTAATCAGAGTTATATGTTTGAAAAACACTTCAATAAAAAGAGTTGCATGCCATAAAGATGCAGAGTGAAATAAACTGTTACAAGGCTATTTTTCACCTAGGTAAAAAGAAAAGAGGCTTATAAAAAATGGTCAATCATGTCTCCTCTCACAAGGCACCATAAGACTCTCGTGTGAATGAACATTTCACCACACTTACCCACTAGTGAACAATTTTTATTTCTTATATGTCACTATGCATGGCAACTTCAGTTCAAGAGGACGGGACAAGGCCTTCTTCCCCTACTTCCACATCACCCCACATTTTTCTGCTACCAGTGTCACTGTCAGTATCAGCATTCCCTAAGATCTGCTCTTTGAAGTTGTGTCTATCTGAATCCAGTGTATTCAGACAATGAAACATCTGTTCTCAACAGGGAGGTCTTTTTTTCAGCTTCCTCAATGTTCTGTACCTGCACAAAGAACAGCAAGAACTTCACCAAAAAGTTATTTAGGCAGGTCAGTCTCAACACTGCCCTGTTTATTGTACTCCTCAATCTCCCACAGACTTACATCTGCTGCTTGCCAGCCATTGTAGGGGCAATGGGAATCCAGAAATGAAAACAAATGTTGGCAGTTGATTTACTGGTGTGGAGGATGGAACAAAATTTAAGGAAGTGAAAAATATGAAGAAGATAGCACTCTCTTCCCCTTATGTATACATGCTTACACACATCTGTAGTTAACACACAGCTGATTTTCATATAAGTGCAAATCAGCACTACCTTTGCAGAAATGTTTTAATGAACATGGGTAGCATTTAGCTTTGTAAAATTATCTATAGTTTTGATAAACATATATTTCCTGATATCTTTAACTCAACCCAAATCTGCTTGGTGAAGAGGCTGCTGGTGTTATGCTCACTTGAGTGTTTGCTGGCTAGCTTTCCTGAGTCACTTGCATTGTGATAGTTATTCATATTACTTACCGCGTCCATCTCACAGCTAAAACCTTATCCTCTACTGTTTTTATACTATGTAACAACATGCTGAGTTTTTTTGGGCTTTTTTTTTGGGGGGGNGGGGCATGTGGTTAGAAGCACCAGCTTCATTTTTCAGGATCTATCTTTAGTAAAATCCCCACTCTTGGGAAGAAATGTACCTGGCTAACTAATTCTTTCAACAGCTACCAAATTAAAATAAATACTTCACAACTAAACAAACCACAGACAAGAATCTCCACTATAATGAGGTAAGTTTCAGTGGAATAATGTGAATGTCACAAAAATTCAGGTCTAAATCTATGTAGAGCTGGCAACTAATTAGTACATTTATGGGTCATCACTTAAAAACAGAAACTGTAAAGCCTCCCCAGACCTCACAGTCTTCATATTGGAAGCTAAGGTGAAAAGTAACATAGCAGAAGAGACTACACAGAACAGTTTCCTAGAAGATTTGCAGTCCAGATACCACTGTAAGAGACACAGGAATAGTCCAAATTATAAAGGCAATTGGATAGACTTTTCTTTCTTTCACTCTCTCTCTCTTTTTCTTTTTTTTTTTTTTTTTTAAGGCAAGAGTCTTAGCTTTGCTTAATCACTAAAAAAAAATCCTCATAAAAATATAATGACATGTTCGGTCCCATTGCATCTCCTTTCCCAAAAATGCTCTATGAAAATATTGCACCACACATTTTAAAAGTCACAAGACTACTAACGGAGTACAATATTTGCACATACAGTCAAACAAGCAAACAAGCAGCCACCAAAATATAATCCCATACTGAACATCGCATGTTTGTTTCTATGCTCTTTAATGGGGTTTTTTGTTGTTGTTTTTGTTCTTTGTTTTGCTGCTGTTGCTTTTGTATATCCTTGTAGGTTTTTTTTTTTTTTTAACACTTTGGTATTTTAGCATTGTCAGAGGATTATAACATCCTCTTCCCAACACCTCTCAGCTCTGCTTTTCTCTTCTACTCAAATAAAAGCTCAGTCTTCAATATGCTGCTTTCTTGGATTTCATTCTGAAAGTGGTTTTCCCCAAAAAGAGATCTCCCAAACAAGTCTACTTGCCTCAGCTTGCATGGTTTTTGTACTGCATCATCTTTGGCCTTTCACCAGGCTTGTTCAGATAATCAATGGACCTTTCAATCATTCATCTCCTTCCTCCTTCCCACACTAGTCTGGCTGAGTTAGAGTGACAGCCTGCCTGCCCCCTGGGAAATTAAATTGTCAATCCTAATCCTGTAGAGCTGTAAGAGACCACTTCTCCACCAGCCCTCTCCCTGGTGCCGTCTACACAGCTGGAATCTCTGCTCAGAAGAGAAAGAAGAGCAATCAATAGTGTCTCTGAAGAAGATGCCACCAGCAGCACGGTAGCACTTAACTGCTGCAGTGAACCACACGCTCCTGATTAAGATGCCCAGACAGGGGCTGATTGATTTGTCTGTCTGCACAGCATACTAACTGTGAGCCTTAAACTCAGCAGTTTTCCCGTTCCATCCCTCCCTCCTTCCTCACTCTTCTCCTCAGAAAGAAGAGAGCATGGTGCTGAACACTGTGCTTAAATCCACAGATTGGCAGAAGAAATGCTGTTTGCAGATAGCACTCTGTGAACAGCTACCAAAGTAATGAAACGCATGGCTAGAACTGCTAGAGATACATAAGGAGGAGATTTAAAAAAAAAAAAAAAAAAAAGGCCTCTTAGATTACACTTAGCCATTTCCCTGGAGATGAGTACAAAATAGAATATTTTTTTAGGGCTGTGTTCAATCCACTTCAAAATGACTCAAGCAGTTCCACAAGAGACAATTCCAGAACCTAGCAGACTTTGCTGCTGCTAATTGTGGTTTTTTTCCTCTCAGTGCTATTCAATCTAATCTTTTCTGAGTTTTGTTCACATTATTCCATGTAAGATCCACTTCATTAGATCATTCAAATCCATTCCTCTCTTAAAGTGCTTTCTGGTGTTTGCTGCTTCAGACATTTGCCACAGGAATGATTCTTACTGCTCTCAGCTATTATCAAACAATGCCACTGTATCACAAACACTACGTAAATGTAACCTTTAAGATGCTCTCTAACACAGCAACTTCAAGAAGAAATAGGAATGGTAATAACATAGAAGGGTTGGAGGTTTAATTTATTACACACTGTACAGCTGTACTGAAGAA
The DNA here is from genome assembly GCA_016647715.1 of Pavo muticus. NCBI lineage: Eukaryota > Metazoa > Chordata > Aves > Galliformes > Phasianidae > Pavo > Pavo muticus. Next base: position 785,195 of record JACDJE010000227.1, read on the forward strand.
CAGAGCCTGTTAAGGAATCTGGTTTGGAGAAGATGCTGTTAAGTTCTGGGAGGATGTAATTGCTAGCATAGAAAAAGCTCCAAAAGGGCTACCATTTATTACACTGAATCAGCCTCTACCATAGCCTTGTATCAAGACTCTAATCCTTCTTATAAAGGTAGTTCATACAATTTAATTATAGTCTTTTGCAAGAACTAGGCAAAGTGAACTATGAGTAGTCAGCAAGCAGCGAAAGGATCAAAAAGGCATTCTGCTTACTTTGCCCAGGCAGGTTGCTGTTGCAGCCACCACCAATTTCAAAAACTTAAGGATATAGAAGCAGTAGTTCTGGAGCAGCAATCATTAGAGGATTGATCCCCACCACCAATTACTCATAGGTGCAGCAAACCTGACCCTTTGCAGCTGTTTTCCAGTACAGCACAACAGTTTTGTCTTTTCTCCCTCCCCTTTTCTTCCTGATGACAGGAGTAGCTCAGCCACAACCTTCTCCCAGCAACTCATCCTTCCAAGAATCACATCTTCCTGACAGCCAAAAGGAAACATCATACCTCCTTGCATCATGTCTATGCCAAATCCACAGCAAACTCTCCCCATATAAACAGCCACTGCATCCACCTGAAAAGAACTGAAGTCCTTGGAGAAGTGCTTAAACAAAGCCTAGGTTACAAGTCTTTGGCCTGCTATTTGCTCTGTTCCTTGACAAGATGATTCAGCATGCACGTTTCTAAATTCTGTAATATCAGAATCAGATGCAATTTCAGATGCAACATACTACTAGGCATATTTTTTGGCATTTCATTTTCCCAAGGATTTGCATCTCTACAAGAACGTGTTTGATTCTTTCCTACTACGTGCATCAGAATTTCTTTCTTCTTACAGGGTAACTCTGCGCTTTTTTCCACTCACATGTTGGCAAGATAGGTGTCTAAAAAAGTGATGGACTCTGTGGTGTTTCCTTTTAAATAGACCTGCTGTTTCATGCCTAGTAAATGATTTTGTGCCTATTCATTGTACCTGTCTAGCAAATTTTCCTCTTGTAGTCCAACAAAGACAGCTGAACATGCATATGCTCCCTCTCTTTTTTCCTTTAACACTTGAGATTTTCCTTTTTTGCCTTAGTATTCTCTCAAAAAATACAAGGGGATGGGTTTTCTGCCAATACCTGGGTATATTTTAATATTCTGTTATTGGCAGCACTTAGATATTTCAATAAAAAGGTGTTTCATTCAGCTCATGTCTCATGTAAAACCAAGTTAGCGCCGCACTGAACACTTTACTCTTCATTGTTACCCTTTCTGTTCTCTGCTCCTTCAACCAAACTTCAATCCAGAGCTCCATAGCCCTGAGCTCATACATATGTCTAATTCATACTTGAAATAGGCTTTTCAGGCCAACAGTTAGTGAAAATGCAAAGCAAAATAATGCCACTGATTTCTGTAAGCCATAATATTAACTAAATTCAGAGGTACATCTCTATAAGCAGTACCACTAGAATATTAAAAAGCAGCCTATATTATACCCTTGGGATCCATCTCACATCTCAACCACCAGGTGGAAATTTCAACCCATTATATGTTCCATTAAGTAGGCAATAGCCTAAATGGTGTGGAAAGATGAATGTATTTTCACTTGATGTAGTCTCTCAGACTAAAGAGATTTCAGTGGCAGGCAGGAAAAATATCTTTCCACCAGCAAGGAGAGCTAATCTCTTCACATAGGAGGGATAGTTTTAATTCTTTTAAGTGTGTCTATGCTAGTGTTCACTCACAGTTAGATAAAATTTCTAGCTTTTGTATCTGAGAACTACAAATTACATAAAACTTGGCAATGACAAGTGAAGTCCTCATCTCACTGAAGTTAAATGGAATCTAACTTCCATACAATCAAGATTTTTGATCATGAGGACATGAAAACTCTCAAGAAACAAAAGCCCCTTGTCAGCCACTTGCCAAACTGACTCTTTCGTATCACACTGATTTTGCAATGATTACATAAATCTCCTCTGAACCTAAATATTTTCTTTGCAAACACCATATACCCTGAAGTCTCTGACACCCCTCTTCAATCCTGGTGGTGCTTGTCTTCATCTCTGCTCTGCAGCAGAACTCCTAGATCTGGCACTGAGTAAGAGCGTATATCTTCTTTGACAAGCCACATGAAGGAGTGACTCCTTCTTCCTCTAAATCATTAATTCTTAAACTTCACACACAGCATAACAAAATAACTGAAGACAAGCTCCTCAGGGAAGCTTATATGGCAGCACTCAATTGTTCTATATTGCAGTGCCTTGTGTTCAGCTTTGCTTTGAGACCTTTTCCAATGACAGATGGATATTACAAGCTAAGAGTCCAATTTAGCTTTGCACTGTGCTCACTAGTGTTGATGAGTTAAGATGCTTAAGACTGCAAAAAAGAATTATTTCTCACTTGGTTTATAAAGGGTACTGACAATCAATCTACTTCTGAATTCTGAGTGTTTCATATCCAAACTGCATGTTTCAATACCACAAAGAGGAAGGAGTTACGTTTTTAAAATGCAAAGCAATATTCCTGTTTCCAAATATTCTAAATCATTGATACTTAAGTTAAAGCATTTACTTGACCTGTCTGTGTTCACCTTCCAACTTTAAATTCTTCAGCTGCCTGGAAGGGAATAATTAACATACCTATTCCGCATCAGCATTTTTATTCAGCCTTACAGAAGTTGCGTGAGTATAATAGCATTAACAGAACTCCCAGTCCTGGACTTCTTACTCTGATGCTACCCCTTTCTGTATAGGTTACAGTGACATATAGATCCACCTCCGTGCACAGCTCCTTCTGTAGGAGTTTAGAAGAAGCCTTCAGACTGGAGGTAAGGTGTGCCACATTACGCTTCCCACAGTACACTTATCTGTCTTAAAACGGATGGTAACGTGTAAAAGGCCCTAAAAAAAAACCCAACAAAGTAGTCAAGGGTCCTCCAGGGTTTGCTTAACTCATTAACTGAACAAAACTCAGAGATGACACCTCCATATGCAATTAAAAAAATACTAATTCTCTTATTTCATTGTCAAACCTTTACGATGTGATTTCTCTCTACAGCTACATCTTTGGCAATCCAAAGTCCTGGAGAACTTTCTGACGGAAATTCCCTACACCTACAGATGGAAGGGTATAAGTAAATTAATTTCTTTTCAATGCTATTTTTTGAACAGGAAAGAGAATATATTTGTGTAAGGAGGCTATTTTCAACGCCTCAGCAATTACAGATGAATCATTCTACATTTCCTAAAGTGTTCCAGATCAAGTTTGTCAAGCAGAAAATTTGCCTGAAAAGCTGTCCTGTGGTAGTGATTTTCTACTGATGCTGATATATCAGGGACCCATGCTGGAGTGGTTTGTTCTTCCCATGGGAAGGACCCACACAGGAGCAGTTCAGGAAGGACAGCATCCCATGGGAGGAACCTCACACAGGAGCAGAGGAAGAGTACGAGGAGGAAGGAGCAACAAAGATGAAGCACTACAGACTGACCACAATTCCCACTGTCCATCCTGCTGCTGCTTGAGCTGTAGATAGAATAGTCAGGAATGCAGTGAAGTTACCTGAGCCTGGGAAGACAGGGATCACAAAGGAAAGTGTTTTGAGTTTTGACTATGTTTTTCATCATCTCAATTTATTTTTAACTGGCATTCAATAAAATATTTTTTTCCAGTTGTTCAGCAGGATGTCAGCTACCATTGCAGAAGTCCCATCACACTGTCAGCAAATCAAAAGAGCACCTATCGAGGCTGCTGCTCTATTACAGCCACTACATCCCAGTCACCTAATTCGTGACTAGCCTCCTTGTATAAATACCTCTGTGTGACATGTAGCTGAAGGATGGGCAGCAGCGTGGTTCTAGAACATGCCAACCTGACAGCCCAGACACAGCAGGAAGATGGTGAAAACTAAACCACACACATTAAAGCACCTACTGTATAAATGAGGGATCTTGCTGTTGGTCAGTGTCAACTGCAAATTACACTCTCTTTAGAAAACATGAAGAAGCTACAGGTGCTTCTTAAACAGAATCAAAAATTAAAAGCATTTGGCAAAGAGGTCAGTAACTGCGAAAACTTAGTCTCAGGGCAGCTGCTTAAAACAGTTGTTACTAGATTCACCGAAAGTTATGCCTTTAGAACAAAATGTGTGGTAAATGTATTCAGCTTCAGACAGATTACGTTAACTTTTTCACATCAGTGACAAATATGGTCACATCAGTAGAGAACAACCATGTTGATGGCTCCAGAGAGCCTGATACTGACAGCTGTACAAAAGAATAGATGCAGCAGGCACCAGGCCAATAAACAAAGGAAAGATCAGGCTGTGTCCACTGATAGGCAAGAGTTTGCCAAATGATGTATCACAATTGTCTCACCTGCTGATCAGAAGTGTACACTATTCAGTTATTAAAATGAGAACTTTAAAGCAGGATCACACTATCGGTCTCTCCTTCATGTTGTCATTTATGAAGTTTTTAAAACTGGTCTAAGATAAGAAAATGCCTTTTGACAAATGGACTCCCACTTACTTCAAACTTCACAGGCAGATTCTAATATGTAAGTCCTTACTTCAAGAAGTTTTTGATTCCTTCTGACAATCTCCTTAGACCTCTGCTCTGCTCTCAGTAATCTTTTCTCCAGAAAGATTATGAAATGCTTATACGGGGAGTTCTGTATCTCATCCTACTATGATAACTTAATGGTGATGCTCCTACTCATCGATGTATATATAGCATATTATAGACGTAGGAAATCTATCAGTACCTATCTATCAGTAAATACATAAATTGTATGTGCTTCATATGCTAGATATGTATATACTACAGAGAGAGTTTTTGACAGTCTGGGTCATTTCAAAATTTATTTCAACAAATCATTCCTTTGCAAGGTTATGATTACCACATTCCTTAGGGAAGAATCACTGCTGCTTAAGGAAAAACAGTTTTATCTTTAAATGCTCACAGAAATCCTCTGTAACAACAGAGAACACATTAAGGGTACATAAGGAAGGTTTATGTAAGCAAGAAAATTGTTATACAAGTGTGAAGAACAACAATTATTTTAACTAGTTTTCCTCTTTTAAATTGTTAAAGAATTTTAGCATATAATTGACATTCCAGGTGTTTTAATACAATGCTCTCAGCACTGCTGCTAGTAGCACAAGATGAGCTCTTCAGTCAGATCACTGCTTATATGCCAATACCTCCATGCTTCATAAAAGCACCCTCATCACTATTTAAGTTATAATGGCACTGACTAAAGTCTGGAGGACACAACAAACTAAATTGTGCATATTATAACCATTAACAAGAGAACCCTGTATTATCTAGAGATAAAACACATCTGCTGGTGCACCTTCCAGAACAGACTTATTTTCCTATTTATTTTCACACAGTACAAGGCTTTGTGACTTACAAGATAGGTACTGAAGATGTATGTATGTCTATTTTCCACCTGCTTTAGAGGAAACATATTGAATTTCCTTTCATCCATACAATTCTAACTCAAATGTCAGACATCTCTGCAGCACAAAGTAGCAAGTTGTTTTATCAAATTTTCTTAAATCTTTTAGAAAATAGCCTTCACTTCCACAGGCTGGACCTGACCTGCTGGAGTTCTATTTTCTCACTTTGCAGGAAAAGCCCTTCCTTGACCTCTCTGGCAACAGGACTCTAGGTCTGTTTTGTTCTCTGTATTCATTTTACTGTATCAAATTAAAACTGATAAGCAGAAAGTACAGCAAATTCTAGTTTTGAATCCCCCCTTCAGCTGCTTCATCAACCATTGCTTGAGAGAGCTTTCTATTTTTCAGAATTTTCCTGTTTTTTTTTTTTACCTCCTTTTAGGGACCTCCAATTTTGAGTCCCATCAAAAGAATGTTTCCTGTTAAGATATTCAAAGATCTTTCTCAAATGGTTGCTACTTAGAGAGCAAATTGTAGCTTCCTCTGTTAGGGAGAAAGCCTGGATGAGTTGTTTTAAGAATGGTATATTCCTCTTCACACAGCTGGACATGTTTTCCTTCAGTAGACTCAGGCTTTAAAAGTCTCTGATCCTACACATTCATTTTATACTCAGCAGTAGCTTTTTTTTCAATACATAGACCACTGGCGAATGTGAAGGAAGAGCTCTTCTCTCAGTCTACAAGCTTCTGGCAATAAGGACATCTAAATCCAGCATCAATTACAACAATGTTTTGAGGAACGTTTTTAAAATCTAGAAGAACTAAATACTACCAAGCGCACGTTTGTTTGTAGCTGTTATTTTCACCTTACCCCAGGAGCTTTTAAAAAATAAACATGCAGTTCGTGTTCAAGTTAATGCTGAAAACTTCTTTATGTCTCTTTCTTTCTCCTGAGGACAATGTTCTGGACTACCCACCTGCTATCCTGTTTCCTGCGGTGTACATACTTGATAAAGATTTTCTCAGTTTCATTACCTTCATAACAGACTACAGCAAATCATGTACAATAACTCATATTTATTTCATGACTGGAGAATAACTGACTAATGAGAACAAAAGGTAAACCCACTACAGTATTAATAAAAGCATAAAGAAAATATTTATACAGACGTTCCCAACTGTTACACTATTGCATTCTATTCTATTCACAGACCTAGCAATGTTCATTTGGCGTTAGTCGGTATTCCTTTTTCATAAAATAACTTTCACCAAAGTTGGTGGTCCCTGAAAATTTACAGAAGAGGGATATTTCCAACGTACACGGATTTCTAAAAGTCATCACACTGTGATTTATCTTTCCAGTTTTAATTCTTTCACGAAGATTTCTGAGCTAAGGTTTTATACTACGTTGTTTTTCTTTCTATTGCCCATGGCGTTCTTCTTAACATCAGACACTCACAGTCTCTCTCTAGCTTTTTTAAGTTTGATGCCCTTTGATGCACCACAGTTTGAGACTGGATAGTCCAGAACCACTAAAATTGATCTTCCTCCATTCAGAGCAGCCCTTCTGCCTTTTACACAATCCTTTCTTCCTGACATTTATCCATAATTTTTGGTCCTTAACGCATGCTATGTGATGTGTTGATTTTCTGCGATCTCATTCCAGAAACTCTCATCCAGTGAGTTCCCTTAAATAATCACTCACTAGTTGGTTCCATTCTCCCTTGCGATTCATGAATGTTGAAATCATCTGTCAAGGTATTGGCAATGATCTTGCTTTTATATAAAAAAAAGTGCTAAGTGATTGTAAGCAGGGGCGAAATGGGCTATGAAAATGTTTTTATTACTAATGTGTAACTGCCTTTGGCATGCTTCAAAGACAGGCAAACCATTTCATCATATCTACGGTTGCATAATGACCCTGGTAATTACTGGGAGGGAGAACAGTAAAAGCATTTACCAGGATCAAAGACAGTCCTGAAGAAGAAAAGGCTTATGCTTCAGCCAAATTTACTACATGAAGAATTTTAGAACAATTTAGTAGTCTGGCATTTAGTGGGGCTCGCTCATTAAATTTTTTTTTTATTAAATTCATCTACCATTCTGATCATGCAAGTGGAAAGAGATGCTTCACATTTTAATGCTGTCAGTTCCCAAAACAACCGATGGAAGAGAATATGTCATAAAAAGTTTTGAGATATCCAATATAATATTGCTTGATTTTGCTTACAGAAAAAACAACAGGAATAGAAGTCATCACTAGCTTAATATCTGTAGCATAAAAGGATAAAATTACTCCTTTTTTTCAGATGGTACTAAGGGGCACTAAGGGTTGCGACAGCCATGTATTCTTTAGAGATATCCTCAGTCTCCAATTCAAGTTCCAGCCATGCTGTTCTTCTTGTGCTTCCAATGCATTCTACTGGCATATTCTCATCTTTTGAGATTACCTGACTTTCTGGGTATCTCGTAGTAAGAAAAAGTATTACCTCACATCTCCTAAAAGTTTTCACTTCGTTTTAGAGTAAGAGGAGACATAGCCATGGAAAAAAATAGAAATGCTGAGAATTTCCTTTCCATTTATATCAAGACCATCTAAAAAGAAGGACTCTGTTACAATTCCTCAAACCGAAATCTGTATTTTAGTATTTTCTTTGTCTTCAACACACCATGGCCAATGGATAGAAGCCAATTAATACCTGTCTGCTATTTCTGATTTGAGGAAGAATCATTATGATGCTCTAAGAAGTAAAGCTGTAAATAGCCATAGAGACAGATGCCTGGGATAGGCACTGAAAAGAATTATTACATTATCTTACCAGTACAAATTTTTAGCTCCTTATTCTTATGAGGAACTTGCATACTAAAAAGCCAGTTCTTTATGCAAGTCAGAAGTCTTATTCCAACAAACAAAAAATTCCACTTTTTCTCTCCAGAACATTGATACCAATTCTTTAATAGCTCAGATTCTTTCCAAGCAGTGACAGCAGCTCCGTAATACTTGGACTGGGTAAAAGATCAACCTAACACTGACTTCATTTAATTTTAAGTCATCCGTCTACAGTATCAACACATTTATCTCTGAAATCCCATCATTAAGAGCCTGCAAAGTTCCACATGTGGAATTCAGAGTTTCTAAACAAAGCACTTAGAAGCTCTGCTTCTTTGCATGCCAGATCTTCTGAGGTGGAACCCTTCAGCAGCTTTCCAACAGTGAAGGAGCTAGGTGAGTTTTAATGCATGCACTATGAAAGCGTTAATCTCTGGAGCTCTGGGTTCAGAAAAGTCCTCATAAAGGCCAAAACATGTTGCCCATCTTCTGCCCACAGCTGAGTCATCAAGAATATTCCTTTACACTGAATTGTATCAAATAATCTGCCCACGAGTTATGACTGATCATAACACTTCCCTTTGCAGTGATGGCTCCATAAGGAAAATGACAGGACTTCTAACTTGTTTATCAGACACTCATGTGCATGTGTATAACATAAATTAGTTACCAACAGGGCAAGGTGAAACAGACCTATGGTGCTTCCATGATCTGTGCACAAACAGATGGCAAGAAGGTACGGTTACACAGTTGTATGTATTTAGCATGACTCTCTCATTTTACTTCAAACAACCTTTTTCACATCCAGACCACTATAGTTACAATTATCATATATCTAGCTGAAACAAATCTTGAGCTATAAAAAACTCCCTTTTACAGAAGCATGACAGCATTTGATCTGTTAATATTTTCTAAATGCAGCTATGTTGCTGACTGCATTTTCAGTCTGACTGCTCCAGTGTCCTGACTACTTCTGCAGTCTTTTTTGCCACTGCTGTTTTGCTGCTATTTTTGCATCTATTGGGACAGCAACAGAAAGAGACAGGACAGCACAAAAGACAAAGGTCACTAAAAATGTTATTTAGATTTGCTATATGCTACCTCCTTTTGTGGATTAATGTCCTAGAGGGAATAAGATTTACAACTCTGCAGCCTCAACTACAAACAGATGTAATTCTAGGCTGAGTTGAATTCCTCTGTTCTTCTAAAGCAGCTTACTGATCCAGTTGAAGAAATCAATGTCAAAAAATCCCTTTCATTTATTTTCAATAAAAAGATCAGTCAACCTATCAAACAGTAAATAAGACTGCAGAAAATAACCTTGCAATCCTACATTTCACTAACAAACTGAGATACCATTTAGTCTAGGGCTTCAAAAGGAAGTTGGTTCAGTACACGTCTCACACCAACAAAGCCATATACATCACAACATATCCCACCACTTGCCCCAAACCACAGTATGCTCACTTCCTACATGTTTTTCATTCTCCACCAGTACCTGCGGTATGGCCACTCATCAACCTCACCAAAGCTTTTCTATCACGGCAAGGGGCTGGATCTCCTCTGGCCAAAAGACCTCTCTGTGTCTCCCCTCCTCACCCAGTTCTCTGCCTTTATTATCAATGAGGGAGACACTTTGAGGGATTTGCAGAGCATCCCCTCCTCAGCTTCCCTCAGAGCACGCTATCCTAACATGCCATTTTCAGAGCCTTTGCTAGTGTTTCATTGTGATGTTACTGTTTGTCAGCAAATATCCCTTAGTTTTACTCTCCCTCGCAGTTAAAGCTCCTACTTCTTTATTCTTCCTAGAAAAGCTTGCCTCCTGAGGTCACCATCGACAGTATTTAGTCTGTTCAAAAGATGAAACAAATTTCAAGCTGAAAGTTCTAGACTTGCTTGAGTTGAACAGGTTGGGTGACCCCATTCAGTTATTCCTACTCAAAAATAATATTTTGCCTAAAATTTCTGTGTTTGTTTCTTGTCCTTTACCCATACTTTTGCATATCTTTTACACAAAGCACAAGCTGTACAGTCTGCCTCACTGAGGCTTTACTGCTACTATGAATATGATTTGATGACCCTTTTTTTCTTTTTTTTTTAATTCTTAACAGAGTACATCTCAACAAGTGTTACAGCAAAAATCATGCTGTATATAACCTTTTATTTTGCAGCACCTGCTAAGCTAGGAGTCTTGGGGATCTCAATCGCAGCCCTGAAATGTATGTGTAGAAACGTGAAACCTTGAAAAACTTAACACACAAATGCAAAAATATCTGCTATTTATTATGAAGAAATATCTTAAAAAGAAAGCTTGAAATCAAGCACATCTAAAATAAATCTACTTCAGGTCTTTTGAATATTTGTCCACAAAAGCTGAGACTTCTCCCTTTGTGATATCTCATTCTATTTCTTCTGAGCTTACTAAGGGATTCTGGTTTTACCAGAGTTGTTACTATTACACTTTTATTACAGAACTATAATAGACAAGTAAACCAAAAGATGTACAATATGGTAAGCATTTGTCTTGAATATTCACTGATTTTTATAATATTCAGAGTAAGGTGAGATAAAATAGAGGATACAAACAAAAAATGCAGTGTTAACAGACTCACAACCTACACCAAAGATTCTCCTGCAAGTGTTCAGCTACAGTCTTAATTACAGGTGGTCCCTGGCATTCCAGAAAAACATCTGTGTTTCTTGATTAACGAGCAAATAAAATGCTAGTATGGAATCATATATGACAAATACAATAAATGACACCAATACTTCTAAGCCACACACTTTTCCAGAAAAAAATATTGCAAAATATTAATTGTAGCACTGCTAAGGGCAACTTTACCTTGCCTCATGAATTACCTAAGGATTCCTTTATTCTGCCACTACAGAGAAAAGCCTTAAAGCAAGATATAAGAAATGATTAGTGAACGAAGGTATACACCATTTTTCTATCTGAACACATATAACCATAATTGCAAAAGTAGTTATAACTCACTTGCTGCAGTAGTCATTTGAGGAGATCTTCAAATAGAAAAATGTAGACAAATTTAAGGGACAAGTTTTGCTATTTTAAAGTAAATCAAGTCACACTGCAAACAGTATGAAAATGTGAAAAGTTCCAGGCATGTTTTGTGAACTAATGGTAGATAGGGCCATTATCCCTCACCTCCACTGCAAGCAGATTTTACTATGAAACTTGCGTTTTTTTTCTCCATCTTAGCGACAGCATACGCATCTCTCAAAAAATATACGTTTCTATAATTAAAGGATGTGTCTGTGTTACTCTTACATAGAAAAATAACTCATACTTTTCTCTTCCAGCAAAGGACTATAAATGTAAAGTTGTTAAATGAGAACAGAGGCTCAGAAAACCATTAGCTTCCGGAACAGAAGAAAACACTTTTGTCTCTATTTGAAATCTCACCGTACTTGTGGCAGAAGTAGGAATAGCTGATAACTCCCTAATAATTACTATTCCTAGATAGAGGTAGCTGTTATCTCATGATTGTCAACAATGTACTCCTAAACTCACATCAGAGCCTTGTTTTTTTCCTGTTCATGACAAATTACGTATCTGGATTATTTTTTTTTTAATCTGCTTTTGGCAAAGCCAGAACCCCCACCGAGTGCACATTCCTGGCCTGGGCCAACAGACTTTATTTTATGAACCTTTAACAAACAGCATTTGAGAGCTGCTCAATATCTAATAAAATGACTGTCACTACAAATGTTATCTGCGTTCACAGATAAGTCAAGTGCAAAGGGATAAGGTAATATGTCCTAGAAAGCTGTGAGGCAGACACTTGAAACCAGATCTCCTGAGTGATAGACTTTATCTGATTTCTTCCTTATTGTTACGGTACACTTTAAAGCTTCACTGCCACACTGGAACCAACATCACCTCTGGCATGCAAAAACATTAGTAATTTTACTCAGTCTGATAATCTGGATGTTCTCAGGGAACTATGTATGAGTCACAAGCTTTAACATAAGCCTCCTTGCAAGTTTTGGTGGTAGAAGGCACTTAGAGTGAACTACTAACATTCATATAGTTCTCTGAGATCTTTAAGTCCAAATATTGCATTTTTTTCTCTGGCATGTAATGGTCTCAGACCTTAGGGCAGCCAATGGGATAAGCAGGGGAGAGCTGTTACAAATGCAACCGCTGCTGAGCCTGCTGCAGCATCTCTTTCCCCTGATTCTATGTAACTGAGACAAAGGTCATTCTCTCATGCTGAATTTTATACATATATATAAATATAAATATATATATATATATATATTCTGTTAGTTCTCCTTAGAGATACATCACTTCTGAGCAGAAAATATCAGTGAAACAATGGCTTGCAAGCTCATGAGTATACAGTTCTCATCTTGAGCCTTTTAACTGTCAGTCGCACCTATGGCACTCTTGAAACAGTAATGTGTTTGGAGAGTTCACTTGGGTGAGCTATTCATTGAAAAACAGCATCAAAAAGAGACAGATTCACCCCAATGACTCACAAAGGCCATGGATCTGATGCTGTTTACTGCACCTCTCCATTTCATTCTTCAAACTACCAATGCTACTGCCACAAAACAGGTAACAAATCAGCGTCCATGGTTGCTATCTTCTACCTCTCTTAATCCAGTAAAAAAAGGGACTGCAGAGATTTCAGCTTTCCAGGTCACTGTTATTACAGTCAACTTATAAGCTGCAAAGAGAAGTCAGCTCAGTGCTGTATCCTAGCTCTAGCTCTCCAAGTCAGCCTCATCCCTGAGACACAAAAACAGCGCAGAAACAACAGGAGGAAAATTTGCATGGAATGAAAAATGGCATAAGAAGTTTGGGTTAAATTCCTTGACAAGACTGGACCTTCCCTGTGTCCTGTGCATCTAAAGTTGTAGCTGCTCATCAACTCCCAAGCAAACTACTCTGATGTAGCACTACTTAAAGGGATGGCAAAGTGCAACTCTCCCTTTATCCCTTGCTTGCAGTCATAGGTACTAATTCCTTCACCTGATTTCACTTCTCACTACGAGCGTTGTGCCTCCTCACATACTGTCATACATTTAAAATATTTTTCTGGAGCTTATCTGCCAACCTGCCTCTCTCCCTGCTACCCTACAGTCTTTCTGAACAAATCTGTTGTCAGGTGTCTTGCCTTATATTGCCTTATCTTAAAATTACCTGCTCCTTGAGGCAGGTAATATGTCTCTTTCTATGTGTCTAAAATGTGTGCGATTTGATCCCACTCTATAAATGTTTCAGTGTAACAATAGTACCGGAGGATGTTCACGTATCTCAAGTGTCAGGCCAAATAAAAGACGAACATTTCACATTCTAAATATTAGCTACCAGAGTCTCTTCCTTGTAACGTAATTGAAAGACATTATTGTAATTGGTTAGCAAAGCCACCAAAGTTTCAGCATAGGACTTTGCAAAATGAAAATGAATGAAGTAGCTAGGGAAATGACATCTTAATAAGAATAATGAAATTCAACCCCCTAGTGAAAGTATAGTGAATAATCCATTACATGGAGATTAGATGAGATACAAATACCTCAAGGATATAAGATTACTGGTCTGGCATCATCTGGTTTTGTGACCGCAGAATGGCAAACAACAGGCAACTAGATGATGCGCAGTACTTAACTACAGATTTTGCATAGAGAATCAAAAGAGAATATAACCTGCATTGTCAGGCAAGATCTTACCCTACTTTGGATGCAGTTTGGTTGTGATTGTTGTTTTTGGTTTATGTTATTCTTCTTCCTGCTAACACAGAAATTACTGTTAGGGTCTGAACTGATTTTTAATTAATTCACTGGATCTGAAACTCAGTGGATGGTAGGTAAATTCCCAGTCCAGCCACAGCGTTAGCCTCTTTAAAACTCAATTGCTTGCTTGTGAGATCAAGTTACATCAAGTTACAAGGCTTCTCTTTACACACACATGCTGAGAAGGCGTTTGTTAATCTTCATGACATGCTAAAACAGTATCACTGCTTAGTATTGATATTTTCAGACAAAATATCAAAGATATAAGAAAAGAAAACATCAAGGCTGGAGTCCAGAGGATGGGAGCTGAGGAAGGGCTGAATCCTGGAGGAGGCTGCTCCTTCAAGAGAACATAGCTGAAAAGGCAGAGAGTTTTCAGTAGATTGCCTCTTAGCTGTAGAGAAATTCCCCACATCTTGTTGACTTTGAATTGAAAACTATCAGAGTTAATAAGAGTCCCGATTCCTTTTTGTTTAACTAGTGAGAAACTCTCAGCCAGGTGTAAGTTAATTCAAGGGAAATTATCAATCATGAAGACTGCATCATCCCTGATTCTGCTGTATTCCAGCACCTTACCAGTATGAGCCAGTATCAAGCAAGGAGGCAGTGCAACACAAGGGCAACACAGGGAGCCAAGAATTCAAAGAGGGACAGAAGTCAGGGATCGTTTATCTCCTTTTATAAAAACTTCAGTGCTTCCCTAAAACACTAGTCAACATGCAAAGGAGCAGGATTTTGAACCCACATGTCACACTGGACGGATTTTCCAGATTTCACCCAAACAATCCAGCAGCCCCAACAGTGGACAGCAGAGAAGGTGCTCTGCAGAAAAACATGCTTGAGTTATAGATACCTTATGCTTATGGCTTAATGACAATTAAGTGCAAGAAACGTGATGCTACTACTGAACATTTACCGTAACCATATTTTAACCTATTAGCAGACATGCTAATGGTACCCGTAACACATGCAGCAATGCTGTATTTCGAGTGAAGTCCCTGGTAGATTTCTGTCATCTAACCTTCATAACAAGTCAGACAAAGGCTCCTGAAAAGACAGGTCTTTTGTCACACACAGCAAAAGACTTCAGGATAGCCAGAATAATTAACTGAATGTGGATAACAGTGTACACATAATACACTTCAGACAAATACAAATCCAGAGTATTTAGCTGAAAGTAGCGTCATCATCTACAATAATCAGTAATGTAAACTCTGAAATCCACACTCCCTTTCTTGCTCAGCAGGAGCTAAACCCCTTGGTGTCACGGTCTGAGACACCTTGACTCACAATGACTTTAACAGCAGATTTTAACCATAGAGTGACTGCAGCAGCTAACCTGCTGCTCATGCAGGCTGTGCACTGCTGTCTTGTTCTGGCCAGCACAGACAACTTGCTACTGGAAACCACAGCCCTGCATGTATTAACAGACACAGCCAGAGAAAAATGTCTTCATCTAGGCAAGCTGTCAAGATATTCACAGTACATACACATGGGAATAATGAACAATATAGAGAGCACTGGACATCTATAATCCTGCGTATTAATCTTTTTCAATAGGAAAAGCATCTTTAAATTAAGCTCTTTCAATACTGAAAAGAAAAAGGTAAGATCTGAAGAGAATTTGCTTAATTCTATCACCAACTCATTGTGTAAACCTAGGTGAAAAGAGGAATATTATTCTTTCCCCTTTATTTATTGTAACTGGTGGTGCCTTTCACTTCTGAGCTAGGAGCTGACTGCAGAAGACCAAACCCAGAGCAGATCTGAAGTGATTTTGAGCCTTTCACCTCCTCTGCAACAAAATAATCACAGACAATGGAAACTCAGGAAACATTTGCTAGTCCAAGAGCAGTATTATGGCAGTTCCACATATAGATATGTGGAAAATTGACTTTCTGAGGACCCAGAGTTTTGCTTTGAAGGGAATACTCATGAGCATCAGTTTTGTATACGCTCTCTATTTAATGGCTGGGATATTTTTCTTTTCATTAGAAAGGAGGGTGTTAGAGATGCTTTATAAAACATAGGAAAAATCAATTTATGGGAAAAATTGTATGAATTTACACAGGTTATACTTTAAAGAGAAGAAAGGGAAGTTTTTATTTTCCTGCAGTATTTCTAACTTCAAGCCTCAGCTGCTGCACAGTATTCTTCCACAATCACTGGAAAAGTGGTCAGCATTATAGGAGAAGCAGCCTGCTACATCTCTATCCACTTCTAGGTAACACTGCATCCTGAGGTTTCTGTTTGCCTGATCTAGTGCCCTCCACCACGAATGTTATCCAGATGAGTCATCTCCATCTTCTGCAGAACCTTCCTTTATGCTGCGCGTTTTAGTCTCTTCCCACTTAAGCCACGTGCACTTCATATAGATTTCATTAATGTCTGAGTCATTATATTTGTTCAGCAGTTAATGGGAAACATTAAGTGGGCTGGAATAAATAAGAGTGAGTGAAACAGACCTTAACTTCACTTTAAGTAACTTCTCTCATCCAGCCACAACCCCGTACTTTCCGTATGTCTGCTGGTACTGCAGACAACAAGCTGAAGAGAGGGAAGTCTTGAACAGGAAGATCCTCACAGGGGGCACCACTCCAAGGTAGCCACAGGCTTCCCCCAGCTGCCAGTGCAGGCAGCAGCAATGGTATTTCCAGTCCTGCAGTGGGACAGCTCTGACCGTAAAGTGGCTGCAGGCCACTACCTGTGACAAATACCACAGCTTGGAAACCCCTATTCTAAAGATCAAGAAGAAATTGTTAAACCTGGGTTCCATTTTTAGTTCTGTTATTGGGTTATCTCTGATTTAAAGATTTATACTTTTTTTTTTTAAATTATTTTAACCTCTCTACCCTTTTTTTCTGCCTTCTCCACCTTCCTTCTAAAGGAAGCGAGGCAGTGAGAAAAAAATGAAGACTTCACAAAATATAATTACTGTCAGGAGAATTCAACTTCTTCTCTGTGGTTTAAATACCACAGCGTTCTCTTCTCGTGCTCCCTACTGCTGCATCAGCTTACAACGCCTGGAAACTGTTCAGCACATGTCAACACAAAGCTATGCAGGATCTGTTTTTATACCTTTCACTTCCATGCTGTCAGTAGTTTGTTGGTTTTTTTTTTTTCTGTTGTTGTTTTATTTGATACTTCTAAATATCAGATTCAAACAGTGGGCTCAATTCAACAGCCAGAGGTGCTTGAGGGACTAAGCAGAGAAGCTGGCATGCCTCTTTGAATTCCAGTCTCACTCCCTTTGACCATCTTCAGGGCTCTCCTCTGGACCGACTCCAACAGCTCAATGTCCTTCTTTTAATTAAAGCAGATAATTAAAAGCATTATCCACCATTTTGTTTTAGTTGGTTTTTCAGGTGTTTTTTTTTTTGTTATTGTTGGTGGGTTGTTTTGGCATCCAGCACAAGTGCTTCAAGAATGACATCTGTATTTCTACTATTAAACAAATACGGTTCATAACAAGCCTCTCTCAAGGCTGTTCAGGCCTATCTTGCATACAGGCACATTGCCATATGCATCAAGCCACCAATATCACAATGCTGGTACCAGCATCTCAGTTTCTTGAGCTACTTGCCACTTATTTCTGCAAAACACGCTCAAAGTTACTACTATTCTGTAATGTCTCCACAACAAGAGCATTTTTTCCTATTACACTGTTAGTGATTACTTGCCAGCTTGAAAGATAGAGAATTGATGCTGCTTTTAAATGTCGATTACAGATGAACAGGCATTCTGTAAGAATTTTCTCCTAGCAGCTCCCGCCACCGCATTTTCCTTCAAACATTGTTTTATCCCATTTCCAATTCCCTTACACATATTTAGTTATGCTTTTAGTTAATATTTTTACTAACAAGCTGCATATATTGTTCATACTGGATTTACTCCCTTTTTTATTGTACTACTTCCTATCTTTCCTGGTTTTGGACTGAAACATAGGTTACAAGCCTTCAGCATATTTTCCTGCAGTACTTCAACCAAAGCATTTCATACTCTTGAGTTTTGTTATTAACTCACTATAATTTTTGCTATTTCCATATCTATACCTCTACTAATCTTCTCATGTACCCTTGATTTCAACATTTATATAAATAACTAAGCACGATGATTTGAGTTTTTTGTCGCATATCTTTCTCCAAATGTTTGAAGAATCCATTGCTGTCCTGTGCAATATCTAGCTCAGCTTGACTTCTCCAATTTCCATTTTTTCCTATGCTTACCAGCTTGTTTTGCTGATTGATAGAGTTTCTGGAAGTGAGTGAAAAAAACTGAGACATATTTATCTATATTCTTCTCATCTCTTCTCATTCTAATCTGCTCTCTCTTCCTCGACATAAAATATTGAAAATTCACGTCTAAAATCTCCAGATAGTCACAACTGACCAACATTTTGGCCAATAACTATGCCTAAACCTTATTTTCCCTTCCTGAAAAAATAGATCTATTGTTACTGAGAAAGCCAGATCCTCTAGCAACAGAGATCCTTATTTTTTTAACGGAGAGAGTTATCTAAGAAAAGAAGGTTATTGTTTTATTTCTGCAGTGGAAATAGCTGTAGAGATCTCAGAGATTTTCTCGATACAATTTTTGCTATCTAGGCAGACTTTATCTTTCATCCTCTTTCCGGATTCAGCTATCTTTTTGTCACATCCTTTTATATTTGTTTGTATTTATCATTTTCTAAAGGTTCCTCCTGGGACAGAACAATATAGTGCTGTCAAGTTTGTGTTATACATCTATAAACCAATCTCAGATACAACATGGAAAGTTCCAGGCTATTTTTTTGCATATTTTAAAACACTTCTTAACCCTTTTTTCCCTCTTTAAAATTCCACACAGAAAGAAAACTCAATGCTAAGAGTTGCTATTATTTTAATTATGTAAATGAGGAATTTTGTGGATGAATTGTCTGGACTAATGTCTTAGAATGGAAATAGCCATTGCTGGAGGGTTAATTATGTTCTTTACATTCAAGCTGATCAGTAAAATCTATGCAGATATTACTTTTACTTCTCACAGACTTCTTCAAGGTGTGTATTAATAGATCTTTTTACCTGTGAGAGATAGTTAGGATAATGAAGATGTGCGGCTACTAATGACGGCTGTCCAGCCATTGTGTTTAGAACAGTGAAGTGAAATTTGCTGATTATTCTGCCTTAAGGAACACTTTAGATTCCTTAATTTTTAATGTTACTTTCAAATCCCCTCCAAAGTTGTTTCTAATAATCCTTCTGGAAACTTTTAACTACAACCAGAATGCTCTATCACTTGGCAGCAGAATCATAGAACGGCTTGGGTTGGAAGGGAACTTTACAATCAACCTCTCTGCTACAGGTCCCTTTAGATCAGGTTGCTCAAAGCCCCATTCAGCCTGGCTATGAGGGAGCATCCGCAGTGTCCCAGGGCAACCTGTTCCAGTGTCTCACCACCCTCATAGTAAAGAATTTCTTCCTAATATCTACTCTAAATCTATCTTCCTCCAGTTTAAAGCCATTTCCCCTCGTCCTGTTGCAACATGCCCTTATAAAAAGTCACTCCTCTACTTTCCTGTAGCCCCCCTTCAGGTACTGGCAGGCCACTATAAGGTGCCCCCAGAGCCTTCTCTTCTACAGACTGAAGAGCACTAACTCTCTCAGTCTGTTCCTGACGGGAAAGTGCACAAGCCCTTCGATCATCTTTCTGGCCCTCCTCCAGACCCACTCCAACAGCTCAAGGTCTTTCTTGTGCTGGAGGCACCAGAGCTGGATGCAGTACTCCAGGTGGGGTCTTGTAAGAACAGAATAGAAGGGCAGAATCACCTCTCTTGACCTGCTGGCCAGGCTTCTCTTGATGTAACCCAAAAGTGAAAGCTGGCCTTCAGGGCTGCAAGCACACATTGCCAGCTCATGTTGAGTCTTTCATCAACCGACACCCCCAAATCCTTCTCCTCAGGGCTGATCTCCACCATTCTCCGCTCAGCCTGTAGACGGTATATAAGTATCTCCAACTGCTGACTTGAAGCAAACAGTGTTAGAAACATACACCAAGCTGCGTAACTTTATTCATAAGCTTACTGTAGTGAATGACAAGCTTGTTCACTTAGTTAATGGTAGCAGCTGAAGACCATAATTTCTAGTGAGTTCAAAACCAGTACTAATGTACAGAGACTGAATAGTTCCAGGTTCCTGTCAAGCTTTGCAACCAATAGATGTAATCCAGAACAAATTTCATCATTTCTGTCTATCACCACCCATGCGTCAGATACACATTTCACTTCAAGGAAAGAGAAAAGATCTCAAAGCAAACAATTCTAAGCATGGACATTAATTTCCTCATTTCTGGATCCCAGTTAAACTGTGAAAGGTGACTACTATCTTTTGAAAGTAACCTGTCCATGAAGCCAGACTTCCAACACTCAAGGTGGCAAAAATCTTACCAATTAATGTCACTGTAGATCACATATAAACTATAGTCTGAACTGTAGTTCAGACTATAAATTATGCATGGTTTGTTCTAGCTGTGCTTCACTATGTAAGTCAAGAAAAACTCAAGCCATCAAATCCTTTTGTCACCTAACAATTGGTTATAATACTCAATCTTATCATCCAGTTCTTAGCAACACTTCTTGTCTTTCACACAATGTAAGCCACAGAAATGACATACTCATCTTGCTCTTTCTTTTCTACATCACAGCTCAACATTCAAATATGTCTCCCAAGGCTGGTATGTAATTATCCTCCAGTGTCAAAAATAGTATTCTTTCTAATCATTAATTGGAGGAAAGGAAATAACAGTGACAACAATATATGATATTATCATTTGATTATCATTTTAATTGTTCTATCAGGGTCTGCATCTAACCTTGCTCCCTGCTTTAAATTTAAGGTAGCCTGAGATGAACAGGTGAAAACAACAGGAGAAAACAGCACTTGAAAGATAATGATATGGCAGATAGAAACACAGTGAATGGAAGTACACCAGCACACACACTTTCTATGACCAGAATAGGGAATCTGTTTGTGCAGTTTATGAATTCTGTGTGAAATAACGAACTCCCTGTCTTTGTCCTTGAAAAGCTGGAGACTCCATTTTCTATATGAAGTGTAGTCCTCTATCTCACTGCTTCTGTCTGAAAAAAACATTTCTAAAGCTTAACAAGAAAGTGTCAGTAATTTATGCAGCTCTCTTTTTAAGCATACAAGTCCTAAATAGCAAACTGGATTGTACCCCAAAAAAGTAATTTTCTTTCAGAGAGAGGTCATTTTTTTTTACTACAAAGTCAGCTGCAAAGGTCTGTAACTACATGAGTCAAGTGATGCAGGAGTCACTGCCTGGAGAACAGAAACTATCCTGCCTTAAGGAGTTGTTTTCACAAGCTAAATGTTCTACAGTTTATAAGGGCAAGGGAATTAGTCTGGGATAACCCTACCTTCCCACTCAGACATAGGAGGGTAAGAGTGGAGGGCCTTTCCAGTCACTTTATTAAAGACTCTCTTCAGTTTTGTTTGGTGGGTTACATACTGCTACTTTCAAGCCTTCTGCTCCCATATTCTGTGTCTATCACAGACTCACTGTAGCTGTTGCATATGCCTGACATGAGAAGCTGTTTATCTACAGGTTGCTTTTGGGGAAGAGATGTTAGCTGTGACAGAAGAGTGTGAACAAATTAGCACTTAACCTGGAAAAGAGGACACTGTGAGCTCCAGACCCATGGGGCGTGTACCTCAGACAACTCCCTGCTGGCCCAAAGCTGGAGGAAGGGCCAAACTAATTTCCAGAGGAAACATCCATTCAGTAGGTTCAAGGGCTGAATTCCTTCTCACTGTGGTCACTCACTCACAAAGCAAACTCATCATACTTCTAAATCTATTAGCTTGAAAGATTATTAAAAGGACATAATTTTGTCCTGTGGAATTGTACATCCTGATATAAATAAATAAAATTGCTTTTTCCCTTAATTATTAGCCACACTACTGAGATAGTAATTAAAACTAACGGGATGTTCATAAGGAAGAAAAGCAGCTTCTCCATGTTTCTCTGCTCTAATACAGAACAGCAGTTTTCGAGGTATAAAAACCCAAGTAAATGCTTTAGAAACACGATGGTTTGTAAGTGAGTATGTGGGGAGTGAGGTGTTAGGGAAGCCAAGAATAAATCTGGGCGCTGTATTTTTCAAAGAAATCATCTAGGTCTCCCAGATTCTCTTCTTGCTTATGTTTTGAGGGGTAAGCAGCCAAGGCTTCTATCAATCACTCATGTGGAAGCATAACAGCAAACAAAATGAAAAGCCCTTCTGGATAATTATTATAGAGTGTGTAGGTGAACTGGGGGAAAAAATCAGAACCAGAGGTGTACTGGGGAAAAAAAAAAGAAAAAAGAAAAAAAGAAAAAGAAAGAAAGAAAGAAATATCTATCTATCTATCTATCTATCTATATATATTTAACATGCCAACCTCATGCGAGCCTCTCTGTTTCCTGTAACTCTGGCTTCCACCATGGACTGCTGCTGCCACCTACTGTCACCTGCCCTGCCGGAAGCCAAGCTTCCTCCCGATCCAGGCAAGGGGACAGGGTGGGAAGAGATGTCAGGATGTGAAGTATTTTTTGTATAGTGAAGGAAAGATAGCTCCAAGGAGAGAAAGGGATGGGAGAAAGTATCACAGCTAAGATTAAAAGCCCCAAAACAGTTTCGTCCATTGAATATACAATATAAAAAGTCCACACTCTGAGGATGGAGGCATAAATGAAAATGCTTTTTCTTTCAAAAGCAAAGGGAAACACACACCTTGATCCACCTCTCTGTCATGCAGTGGCCTAAACCTATTCCCAAGGCCTTTAAGGTTACTGGTTTGAGTTAAATGACTGATAGCTATGGTAAGATCCCATTAGATGATGAAATGACCTGCACAGCAGGAAACTTAAGGAATGAAAAGAAGCCTAGGTAAATTCAAGCTGCTTAATTCTGTTACAGCTCATACGAGAATGAGAGCTTCAGAAATTGCTGATAGAAATACTGCACCTGATCCCAGTTTTAAATTCACATGGGGAAAGACTTGGAAAACAAAGGAGACTTCAGTTATTGCAGATATTTCTGAAGAAAAACAGAAGAAAAACATGTTTTTACAATGTATACTGAAAGACAGACTATGGAAAGAAAAGAAAAAACTACTGACAGTAGAATGATAGCATGCCTGTTACAACCTAGCATGAGATATCCTGGATTTCATGACCTCTGAATTTCACACTCCTCATTGCAGGTGGCAGCAAAAGTAAGTCAGACCCAGATCTTCCTGATCTCAGCTCATATTTCTTCTCTATTAATTGACATTAACAGATAGCTGTCTTCTTTATCACTACCCATTTACACAACAGTTGCAAAGGGCTGAGAAGCAATTATAAATTACCCTTTTCCCCCCTCAGTACAGCTCTTTGCAAGACTGTTCTCAGTGTCTAAGCCATCTTAGTTTAGTAGCCTGCTGTTACTACCTGTTTAGTAATGCATGGTTGGATAATTTTAAGTTGATTTAGCTAAGCACAATGCTAAGGTCACTTTTTTGTTCCTTATATCATCTACCTTTGATAGCTACACTACACCACATGGACACTTTCTATAAAGCTTCAAATACCAAGAAAAATGTGTTAATGAGTGACAGGGGGCCAAACTCAGCCACACTGGTGAACCACTCAGAATCTGAAGCCCAAGTGCTTCCATGCAGCAGGCAGGATAAATCCAGCGTCAGAGAGACTGCTTAAATAAAGATGGGCAAATACTGTAAAAAGGGCAAAGCCTCATTTTACAGGTAAGAAATAAACGCAATTATGTCTTCTGCCATTCCTCAGAAACACCTGCACTGCATGACAGGTCACAATACATGCAATCCTAAAGAGCAATTGCAGATATTCAATAGCGAACAAAAATATTACATTGCAATGAGCCAGCACACAAAACTGAACCATCCACACAAATAAAATTGCCAACATAACTAGCCAGCTATTATAAATTACCCCTAGTTGTACTGATGAGTATTCATGGTGTATATCTGTATACAATGCGTCACAGAAAGCCTTTTTACTACATGTTTTTCATCATCATAGAAGTATCTATCTTTCATGTTTTCACAGTTTGAGTTTCTGTATTTGCTTGCATCTGAGAACTGAAATAAGTGCTCATCACTGTAAAAAAAAAAAAAAAGAGAGAGAGAGAGAGACAAAAAAAAAAACTTCTAAAATCTGGCAGATACAGTTACAGGAAAAAAACTGTTTACATGCCCTATACTACTACCCCATGCACAACCTGCATAACCACTAGACCATCAAATCTGCCATGAAAAATGAAACAAATTAAGGGGCCTGAAATGTAACAAAAATAAAAATAAAAATCAGCAGAGGTAATTTCTTGGAAGTGTTTCTAGAACTACAACATACAGGGCAAGTCAGTGTGGTCAAAATCTCTTGGCTACCAATTTTAAGCTGTGGTGAAAGAAAGGTAACTGTGCTTGAACGTAAACAAAATACTGAGGGCACTCAGAATCTTCAGACAGGATTTGTTCGCTCTGCTTCTGCTGTCAGCTTATGTTTTTGTGTGTCTTTTTTTTTCCCCCCCACTGCATTTACATAAAAGTGGATGTGCTTACAAAAGAACAGAGGTAAAAAAAGGAAGGCTGATGTCATATAGCACAGATCTACTTCTGCCTCTCCTCTGTTACTCAGTTTTGGCTTTTTCAAAGCCATGTCTCATATGAATTGGTTTCAGGTATAATGAATTTACGATTTTATACGTTTGATAAAGGTCATATTCTTCCAAGTTACCAACAGTCGGATTATAAGGTGCACTCTGCTGCTATGCCCTGACCACTCAGTGTTTCACAATGATGCTTTTCTTGGAAATAAAAGGCTATCTCCAATATATTAATTCGCTCTTACTGCCACTCTTTCTGTTGCTTTACGATATGACAAGCTCTTGATCTTAACTCATGCTATTGCTTAGAATTGCTGTGTTCAGAGAAGTACCTGCTGTGTTTCTCTCCAGAAATGGATGCAATTCATTGATGACTGAAATGATCCTTTAACACATACAATAAATCAATGTTTCTGCCTTTCAGTGTCAATAAAGACTGCCAAAACTTTGAACACTTTCTATGTAAGGTGCACAGTAAGTTCAAACGAATGCCAAAAATAGAAATGAAAATGAAATAATCTCTTTCCCTTCCCCCAAAATTGTTGCCTCCTCAGAGCTGAAGATGGTCACTGGCTGTGTGATTATTTTGCTCAGGAATGGGGCCATAAGTTATTTATTTCTCAGCACTTATCTGAACTTTATTTCATTCTAAATATCATTCCAGAGTTCTCCAGTTCTGAGAGGTATTAGCTTTCCTATTTAGAAAACTTAATTATATTTTATCAGTCAGAGTTTTCCTCTAATCTGCAACAAATGTAAAAGACGGGGAAGAGGAAGTGCAAAGAAAATGAAGAGAAACACAATGCGAAAGGCAGTCCAACTATTCTGCATCCTACAGAAGAACAGATGTTTTAAAGGGCCAACTTTTCATCTCACTCTCAGAACTGGATCTGTTCTCCTGTAAGTGAGGTGAACTCTAGAAAAAAAGTATTGTCTCCTTAAGCAAAGATGTACAGCAGCCCAGCGCCACTACACTTCATTTCTAGCCTGATTATGGACTCAGAGGGAAAAGTACCCCATTTCAAATAGGAGAAAGATTTCCTGGACAATTCTCAGACTTCTTTACAGATTTGCACTTCCACTACCGACCAAATCCTATTCCTCAAATTGGACCTGTGAATGTATGTACTGAAAAAAAGTCCAGGCTGTTATAAATCATGAACATCTGCACTACGAACATCAAACAAGCCTTTCACATGCAGAGGTCTAGGACAGATTCTCTGCTTTAAATGAAGACATCTCTATTCCCTGAGCTGAAAAAGGAATTTCACAGGCTCCCAGGCATGTATCCGGTTAGGTTTACAACTGCTCCAAGTTCACTGATTTTAAATGGACTCTCCTAATGATGGAGACAAACACATGTACTGGGAATTTATGGGTTCAGATCCTTATCGATCATCTCTCTTTTCTATTGGCAATTAACACTGTTCAGACCTCCTGTCATGTTAGGTTACAAGCAGGTCATAGCTCTGAAGTTAAATATATAAAACTATCAACATCTGAAACACAGCCATGAAAAATGCCAGTGACTTCTTTTTTGGCAGAGCTTTTCCTCATCTGTAGATAGCTCCCAAGAGTTGGCTGCAACCAAATAAACACTTCTGTTTACACAAGTTTGTCAAGGTGTTTTTTGTTGCTGTCCATGCTATCTCATTATGGCCCTGTGCAGCAGAGATTTGGGGGTTATCTTATTTGCCCAATACCATGGGTGTCCAACCTTTTGGCTTGCCTGGGCCTCACTGAGTGAAGAAGCATTGTCATGGGCTGCATATTCGTAGGTTATTCCAAAAGTAATTACTATTTCCATGGAAACTATAGCAGACACAAAGAGCACAATAACACTGTTTGATCAAGCAAATTCTCAGCTACAACACACTATTTTTCAACACAGTCACCACCATTAGTGCCTGCATGCCATGCCTGTATTGGTCTGTACCAGGGGAGGTGAATCACTGTCACTGTTATCACTACTAAAATTCACCACCCACCACCTTGTTGTGTATACTGGTTGGTCTCTAATACACTCAGCAAGTGCTGTTGAATGTCAATCGGTGCATTTTTTCCATATGGAGAAATTCTATGACACAGCTTTGCTTCATCCACACTTCCATGTCAGATGCCATTTTGGCAGACTGCCTCTCTGCTGCCATCTGTCACATGACAACACACATAATGGAATACTGGTGGGAAGGTTCAGCCTCCACTACCATACCATCAACATTTGCCCCTGATGTCACAGGCCAACATCAAAGTAGGACACATTACTTTCAGAGAAGCCCTCTTAAAATATATATGATATAGCTAATGAATATAAAGTAATAACGCTTATTTTAATTTTTATGGTTTTTCATTAAAATATAAAAATGAGAGCAAGAAAAACATAAAACTAGTGGGATATGCAAAATTGTTTTTGTGAAACTAACACGTCAGTCTGGTTCAATGGCAGCATTTGCAATTCTTAGTGAGTTCTCAAGGTATTCAGTAGACATTTTTGATGAAATTTTACTCTTCCTGTACTTCACCCTGAAACAATCATCCACAAATGTACATAATACCAAAAAGCAATAACACAAATAAGGCATGACTGTGAAGTAATGGTAGGAGAGGTCTTATAAATGTCTGGTAAAGAGGCGTGATCAAATTTTTAATTGCAACTCAACGCATTCCATTTGAAAATTCACAAGTAATGTAATGTTGACTGAAAAACAAGTTGCAAATAAAAAAAATTGATGATTTTTTCAGCAATCTTGAAACCTACTCTCAAATTCCTTTGTCAAAATGGAAAGCACTACAGTGTATGTCTTGCTGTTTACAGGACTGTGTTTAGCCAATATGTCAAAATCCATAAAGTTATTTGCCATAACTTGAGACAGCACTCCACTGCTCCCTGTGCCCTGCTTTTAGCCCTCTTGGGGTTATAGTGCACTGATGTTCTGTTAGCGCTGCGGAGCCAGGCTGTGCTGCTTGGTGGGGCAGAGCCATCGAGATAGTATGGGGCAGGGGACAGGCTGCATTGTGAGCCGTGCTAGGATGCATGCGACCCATAGGCTGCAGGTTGGACATGCCTGCCCAGTACTGCAGACAACAAAAATTCCGATGTGACTACATTAGTGTAACACAGTTGTCTGATTTAATATGTGTTTGTTGTAACCACTCTCAAATACTGAGCTAACTGTACACAATGCTGGGTTTTAAAGGAAGTCTGGAATGCTGAATCCCACTGTCATCTTATTTATATAGGCTAAGCTCTCTTACTCCATTATTCATCTAAAGAAGCCTTCTAGAAGTCATTACAGTAAGTCCAAAATTACTAAAAAGTGATGTTGAGCAGAACACATTGTCTTGCCATGAAGCCTGCAAATGCAACTTTTATTCTAAGATAAATGAAGATAGATACTGTATTCTATTTTCCATCATATGCCTCACAAAAGCAACCAGATGAAAAAAGTGTATCACAACATAAATAATAGTGTATCTCCACTTGTCAACTTCCTCCTGCTGGCAAATCAATAAAAACACTTAAATTATTTTTTAAACAGTGGCATTGTTGTGTTGAAACCTTACAATTATCTGCTGTGTGTATCAAAACCTATGTTTACCTCAGTCAAGAAGGGAAAATATTGTTAAAGTTAATATGTGGAAGGAAGAGAGTGCTGCCTCACCACACAGTATGCCCTAGTGGGTAGTCCTCAAAGGCTCTGTTCCAAAATAGACCAATAAAGGCTTCAGTTCTGACCACTGGTGTTTCCACAATAGCATGAAGTAACTCAAATATCAGTAATGCAATACAGCCTACCTGAACAACAGGTTGGGAAGCAGGAGGGGAAAGCTACTGTCAATTCAGAATAAAATCTGAACATCCTTGTCATGAACAAATTAGCTACTGCAGTCCAAGTAAGGTATGTTTAAACCATACATATTTCTTTGTGCAGCCGCCCCTGGAACTTCAAAGACTTTCAAAAAGCCTTGAGATCATCCATTTCTTAAACGAAATGTTTTTAACAGCTGTACTGATGAGGGAAATGCTCATTCCTATCTCAGTGTTTCTGTATAGCCTATTTAGTTAGATACGATATTTATGAGACAGCAGCTGAAAAAATTTAAAACTAGTTTTATCACAAACCTTTTCAAAAGGTTTTCCCATTCTCTGGAGCACGCCACTGCTCTCCCTCCAACCTTTCTCTTATCAATGGGAAAAAAAGTCTCATCGCAAATGAAGTGCTTTAAATTAGCTTCTAGTATGATAGCTTCTAACATAGAAAATGCCTACTGAGTACCATATTCACAATCATTAATCACAAGCTGCATGAGTCTATGCAGTACAAAATGGGAAGAGAGATAGTAGGGTGGTGGTCTACTAGCACCAATTCTAATCTTTCCTTATTTATTTTGCAGAAAAGTCACTTGAAAGCATAAAATCTTTCATTAATTCTGACTGTTAGAAACCTCTGTTTAGTGTATATTGTTCCCTACTACCTCATCTAGCCCTGCGCTGCCCAAGATGTAGAATTTACCACAACTTTAATTAGGGACAAAAATGTCCACTTGCACTTAGATGAGAAAGGAATGTAATGCCTTACATTTATGGTCTGAGTGGCATAGAAAAATTTAACCTTCATTTCACATTTAACCAATTTAACTGTCAGTACTCACTGTGAGGTGGAGGGGAATCTGGTAGAAGAACATGCAAGACAGACATCTTTCTGCAGTATTTCTAACAAGTGACCTTTTGAGGTGGCACAGCACAGTGCTATTTTTATTTCATTTACAATTCAGCACCTTTCCTTTCATGTTACAGTACATAAAAGAGAGATCATGTTTTTAATACTGTTCCTTCTCTATAATGGAGCTTTTAATTAGATAGCCATGACTATACGTAGGTGTAAAAAGTACATTATAATTACAAAAACATCAGCATTTATCACAGGGAAGTATATGGTTACAGCAAGACCCTCTCTACCAAACACAGAAAGACATTAAAGATGCACAGAAGAGGAAACAAACTTTTATTTATAAAGACGATGTATTTTAAAGCTTTTATGCAGAGAAACACAAATCATCAAAACCTTACCCAGCTACTCGAGAGTCCTGCCACTGCCACTGACTGGCACCAGATGTCCCACATGAAGCCTTGCACAAAACAATTGTCTCAAGCCTAAAGACTGTGGTGAAAGGCTGAAATCTCAAATTGTTCCAGGTTCTGAGAAGGCTTGCTTAGCATGTCACAGCAAGACAGGATGGGATAACATGCCTCCTTTACTCACGTCAGCCTTCACTTCAAACTTTACCTGTTCAGGCCTTGAGGAAGAAGTTTCAGGAACCTTTCCCCCCTAGAAAGGGTGAGACTGGTGGTACATATGAAAATTGTTTTGTTACTTAAATGAATATTCTTTTCTCATTTGAGAAGCTACTGCCACAGCCATTTACATAGTCTAATCACTAGTGTGAAAAACAATCACCTCTGCTTTGAATTTTGAATTTCTCAGCATATTTCCTTATGAACTTTCAGGTACATTTTTTTCCTACAGAAAGATGCTAATATTAGTAAAATTGCAAACAAATGATGAACAAACAAGGGAAAAAAATGTGCACTAAAGAGGAATGCTTCTATAGGGTATATGCTTTTCCCAGAGAGATCATTCAACAGCCTTGAATTCTAGAAAGAGATACAAAGATTCCTATATCTCTCCACCTGCTCATCTCTTACTTTATCTATTACTTTTATCATCTTAACCTGTCTTAATCTCTGTTCACCGGTGCAAATAGTAAGATGGGCTTTATTCCTTGGAGTTATATATAGATGAGCTTTACCCTTCTTTCTGATGAAAAGAGAGGCAATTCAAATTGTGCAGGAGACCTATGCTTGTAGTCTCTCACTGCAGAAATAAAAGACCAAGAAAGTAACTTTTTTTTTTTTTTTAATGGCTGAATGTTTATTTGAGGTCAAATTAATGATTTCTCATTATGCTAATGCTTGATAGCCAACTGCAGCACTTAGCACTGCAGTTGGTATTTGTTGCTTCTCATCTCAACACCAAAAAAAAGCATCTGCAACAGAGCTTGATCTTTGAACTGTTCTCTACAAGGCAGAAAGGCTTCAGCTTCTTCTGATGTAGTTGTATTTAGGCTACAAGGAAAAGAGAAGCAAATATCTTCATTTTAATCAGCTATGACATGAAGAAACTAAAAGAGCAGATAAGATGTAGTGGAAGTTGTTGCTTTATAGTCACTTCTATGATTATTACAGTACTTAAGCTCCATCTATAATGTTTTGATGTTAATGCTAAAAATTACCACAAGAATCCTGTTTCACTGCAAGTTAAAAGATAGTAAGGTTTATATCAACAGTGAATAAGAAAATTGTAGTAGGTAACAGGCCTAGTAGATTATTCAAATGCATTCAAGCTAATAAATAGGAGTATTAAAATTTATAACAGAGCTGAAGTTCATTTCCTTATTGCACACATATGCCCACTTGCACACACATCACACACAGACACACACACACACAAGGTCACAACTAATTTTCCAAGATGTGAGATAAATGCATGGGCAGCATCTCCTCTGTCTAAACAGGGAGGGCCACTTCTCTTCTCCTGTAAATTTACTAAAGACAGGCGTATTACACCAGGGAGAAGCTTGACCCAGACTGTCAACAGTTTTGAGAAATAAGAGCTTTTATTTATTACACAATTATTCACACAGAGGGATTTGCTTTTCTCTTTCAAGAGGATGCGTCATGCAATTTGACATCTACTGCTTCTTTTGCAGAAGATGCTTTCTCAATTTGGGTGATAGCAGAATAAGCAGCATCAGGGCCATACATATTTGATTTGCCTGTGTTTGCAGTAGGAAAATAAAGTTCTCAAGCCAGCCACATCAAGATACATTGCATACCCAGGGAACAGTGAAAAGATGGGATTCCTCCTGGCTGAGTGAAAAAAGATTGAGATGAATTGTGATGATCTCCCTCTCACCTACCTGTTTCCTGGTCTTTTGAGATCTCATTCCATCCTTTTTTTTTTTTCTTCCAAATTTGATAATATTTCACTTCTATCAGCTACTAGCAGCACACCTTCCTCAAAACTTCAAAGGCAGGTGAGGAGATTCACCTAAGCCAAGTCACCTCAGAACTGCATTATTTACAGAAGGTATCTGCATTTTTCTTCTAACAACATATATGACAAAAGCAATGCTATTTGAGCACGCCAGTTGAAATATAAACTAAGAAAAAGCAGACCCAAGCAGCAATAACCATACTCCCACCACGTCTCTCAAGTCTTAATAGCAGATAGTGACTGATGCTGGATCTCTCTACTAGCAAATCCTTTCTCCAGAGTCGAAATTCAGGCCTCATATAAAGTTCCAAACTCTTCCTAAGTCTCTATGCAGCTACTTTCTACAGGAACCACCTCAGGTTCCCACTCTTCACTTAGTGTGTTTATCACCCACCTGACAAATCAGACATTTAGAGATAACTGCTAACTCTACAACTTCAAGAAACTGCAAAAAACACAAATTCACAGACTGAACACTGAGTGGGACCAAATCCCCCAAATCCAAAGTCCCTGTGGGCACTCTCTTCCTTTACAGATGTCATCTTTCCATTTCTCCTTCAAAGAATGCAGTTACTTAAAAACAGCAAAAGACAGGACAAAAGCAGATCACAAACATAAGACAGAGATTCATTGTGTTGATACCTTTCACTGTGCCTCTCATGGATGGCCACCAAGCAAAGCATAACTCTAATTTAAACTACAGCGATTTCCAATCTAAAGAGTTTATATGGAGACCACCCAAAAAAGAAATGAAGACAAGCAATGAAGTAGTCCTGAGGATAATGCTGCTGAATTCCTCATTGGGATTCAAGAAAAAGCAATACAGAATAGTCCCTAGGAAAATCTCACTTAGCTTCCACAAGAAAATTATATTGACTTCGAGTTTAATCAGTATCTTAGAAATTAAATCAAATTGACTGATTGCTGAATTCATAGTTATGTAAGTATTACGAGACTGTTTTCCCTGTGTAAGCTGAGAAACAACAAAAAGATGATTTACAAACTGGGTAATCAGTATATCAGCATATAGTGTATATAAGTGACTTTTTTGGTTTTGTGGATATATGAACTTCCTCCTACTATATGGGATACTTTTGCCTGTGTCTGCCTATGTGACAAAAAAAAAAAAAAAAAAAGGCTTTTATCATTACATAAGAGGAATTTTAAATAGCAGTATCTCTGTCTTCAAGCACAAGCACTACAGTGTGCCAACCACCAGTTGAGGTTAGGACGAAACTCTATACAGAAGTGCTGTGATGAAGCAATTTTTCTCATGTAGTGTGTCTGGAACATACACCACACAAACTGTGTGCCTATATTGTCAGTTCCAAGCTTTTAACACAATATCTTATATAATCCTTTGAGATGCATGGGACGCAAATCAATCTGAACACAACACATACCAATCATTGTGGTCACTGATGAAGTCAAGACAACAAAAATAACTGAAAGAAAAATAAAGCTCTCATTGTGTTGTACTGGATCTATACAGTGGCATTGTCTTAAAACTTTCCATATAGAGTATTATGTCTGACAGTAGAGTATTTCTGTCAATTTAATAAATAAATAAATAAACCTCGGAACACGTAAATACTCACCCTGATCAAATTCATTTAAAATTCATCTCATAATTAAAGATTTTAAAAGAAAAAAATATAGATTTTGTCCAGTGTAAGATTAAAGCATAATGGGGTCCCTTAGGTCCCAATTAGGAAATTGATTAGAAAATGTTTGAGTTTTAAAAGCTGCAGGTATGGAGTTCTGCTCTCTGCTGCCTTGAATTAGCATACCAATGGGACCCCAGCTTTAGCTTGATGGAAAGGCAGAGACCCAGCACTTTTTTTTGCCAGACAGGGTTTTTTTGAGCTCTAGTGCTGGAAAGAATTACTTACGCAGGCAGGCATGACTAGCAACAACGAAAAAAGTTATAATACAGAAATGCATTGCGTGAAGTATTTCTTAGTAACAATGCTGGAGAAAAAGATACTGTGAGTGGAGCAATGTGAAAAAGAACAAAACAAATCAATGTCCAGTAGGTTTCTGACTTGGATACGGTAGGATCATCATCTATAGCCTTGATCCATAACAGAGCTATGGCCTCAGCTTCATCATAAGACAATGTTCTGTTGCAAATTTCAAGTTGTATTAGAATAGCCCTAAAAATCTGGGTTAATTTCCATCGTGTTGAAAAATGAGGACTACTGGTTACAGCTGATTTTAAAATGGAGCACACAACATAGTTTCGGTTAGATATTTTGCTCAGAGCTCTTTAAAGTTACGTTAACACTGGTACAACACCTAACTGCTTTGATCCTGAAAATAAGTTATCAGACCAGTCAGATATGTACTGAACCCTAAAGGTGTTTGTCACTTCTGCAGAACTTGACAATGGGCTCCCACCACCACAGTCATAGCTACCCTGCCTGCCTCAGCTCACTGCTGTCTGCATGCCCATGATAGCAAATCCTGCCTTTCCACCTATTCCCCCTGATCTAACACACCATCCTTCAGCCAGGAGCAAAGGGAAAACCTGTAGGATATGCTTATAGAAGCTGCTAGAGAAATAGCTAAAATAAGATGCTTGGAAGATGCTGTATGAAGTACTAGTTTAGTGAGATAAAGGAAAACATCAGGAGGCATGGCTCTGATGGACTGTGAAAAGAGTACAGAAGCTTCCACGCGGATGAACGTTACATGAAAGGAGGCTGAAAGCGATTCACATTTGGTGGCAATGGTGTATTTTGTGTCAAGTGTACCTCCAGGAGACTGAAGAGTTTGCACATTATCAGGGATTACTCTGGAGGATAAGGTTTAAGCAATCACACAACTGCACTGAGATTCCTGATGACAGAGGTAAGAGGAAAATAATCCTTTCTATGGTGTTTTTAGTATCTTGCTCTATTTCTAATAAAAACAATAGCACCAAAGTAGAAACCTGGATTGTTGATTTTGTTGTGCTTTTCTTTTTTTTAATCCTGGACAACTACAAAGTCTAGAGGCTCAAAATGGCAGCCCACTGCAGAGACACATACTTGAAAGTGGAGAAAATCTCCCCTGTTTTTAATCTGAGGACTCCCTTGTCTCTGTAGCTTCTCAGATTATAGTATTTCCCTTTCATACATATGCTTTTCTTGCAAAAAGATTTTCCTCAGGTTCTGAAACAGCTCTTCTCCCAAAATGTATGCATGAAGAAGAATAAAAATGTAAAGAAAAAGCCAGTAAAGTCAGTTATAGCTCCCACAACACACAAATTAGCTCTCCAGAGCCTGTACAGTATTTTGTAATACTGAATTTGCTGCTAAACTTATGCTTTGACTGCACTATATGTACAATACATTACAGTGATTTTGACTAGTCAGCTCGCTGTAGTTTGTAGGGAGCCGTTTTCCATCTGCTGTTTATCACATCATTAGTCTGGCCACACTCTGGTCTTTTTCATGACCTATCAGAGGCTGTGGACTAGCCTCTAATGGAAAAGAGCATTTTGATGATGGAAGGATGGAGGAACAAACAAATGCTTTCTCAGTACTTCCCTGTACAGAATTCTGCTGGGGAATGGTTGTGTGAAAGAGAATACATGCTCAAGAAAGAAGATACAGTAAGTCACCCAGCTGTGAATACAGTGACCTCACACTGTGCAGCTAGTACTACTCTCAAGAGTAGTCACAAGAACAGCAACAGTTGATGCTTTTCTCTCATTAATTTCAAATCCTCAGTGAAGGTTTTAGAACTTTTCCTCTTCCCTGAAACCCCTTTAGTGGATCTCTTGAGGAACCAGTCAATGATAAAACTACATCAGTACTTCTCACTTGCCTCTCTTGAGAAATGTTCTTCCCACTTTCCAGAGCAGGGAGCAACATCACGTCTTTATAAAACACTAGGATGAGGTTGTGCAGCTCTGGAATACCACACCACATTTGAGCTAAAACAAAGCATTTTCTGTAGCATCATGATTATGAATCACTAGGCTTGTCAACACATACTCAACAGCATTCAGAGACTACCTAAGGCTAATTCCCATCATCACTTTCTTTAGAAATGCCACCTAAAAATATCAGGTAATGCCCTCAACCTAAATCCAAACTCTGATTGACTCTGTCTCAGCTCCCCTTCATGCATGTAAGACACGTATGTGCCAGAATTCTTCTTGCACACATGGTTCTCCAAGGGCAACAAAAGAACTCACACCTTGTATCTCTGTGTGCAAGATAAAAAGATGTAGCATTGCCTGCTACGCTACAGGTAGCAAATGTAACATGAGACTCCTCACGCAGCAGTGAACATTCAGGAAGATTCCCCATAAAGAAAAGCTTTGTGGAAATCTCTGGAGTAGTGCTAACTTCTGAGATTGGATATACATTAAATTAAGATACACACAAACATAACATGCATCCTGGACAGGCAAAAGGTTAGTCTAATTCAGTATTATCTCTCCTGGATATAGCAAATGCATAGGGAGCAGCACAAAATTAGGGCAAGCATATAGCAATACTTCCCTTAATATTGTCTTATGCTTCAGATACTTGTAGCTTTAAAATTGTGCCTTTAAAATATGCAATCCATCCCTCAAGGGAAATTCAGGTCATGAAAGAAGAACGAAAAGAAAGCAGTTGCTAAGAGTGGATGCACGCAATGCCACAGCAACATCAGTGAACATCCTGAATCTATGCACAGGGGAGTAGTTGTTTTGCAGTTGGAGGAGAGGATGTGCTCTCACACTAACCTTGTACAGACCCTCATGTTTAGATAAGCCAACAGTAGTTCTTGCTTGTCTTCTGTAGGCCTAGGAGATCACCTAATTCCATAAACTTTTCCTATGTAGATTGACCAACAGAGTGAGGCAAAAAACAGTTTTCTTTTCAAATGGCCTATATTCACCTACAGTTTTTTATTTTGAATAAAATGCATTCATGTCTTAAATGTATTAATCTTTGCTGCACTGTGAACTAAGATTCTGTTGACTTCTTAAAATCCCTACAATCCATGACATTGGTCAGAAGAGAAATTATCATAAAAATTTTGCTGCATCATATTAATTTAAAATTTCTACAGCTTTTCTTTTTCGGCTGCTTCAAAACATTTTGTTTAGTATTGCATCTTTTTTTCTGCTACAATTTTGTAATCAAACTTTTGACTCTAACTCAAACAGAAAACTGTATTGAAATAGTTTGCATTTATGATGCAAATCAAGTAGTTATCTTCTTCTTCAAAGTTTCAGTGAAAATATATATATTTGGAGAATGGGAAAACAAAATGATGATTTGATGGTATTTAATGTCAGTTCCCTCGATGTTCATAAACTGCAAGAATCAAGTGACAGCAACTGTGTTCCCATGAAGCTTATTATAAGGAAAGTAGAGGAATGCACATGCTGATGCAATTAAATAAGCCTGCAGATCAGTGTACATTTATTTTATCAAATTTTGTAAAAAGCAAAAAAGAAAATAAATACAGGTCAATGGGGAAGCAGAAGAAATCAGAGTTTATTCAATCAGCTCTTCATAGCTGTTCAAAAACAGTTCTAGAAAACAAATCTTGGGGAAGGCAAGCACATATTTTGCTATGCTAACTCACTCAAATTTATATTTCATTTATCCTACATGGACTGAAATGTCCAGAGTGCAGAGTGGCGTATGTAGTGTCATCTGTATTACTGAAGAATTAGGACTCCAGTTAGTGATGTTTTGAAGCTGAAACAGGTGGTTTGCACAAATCTCCTCTAATCCTGCTTTTCTAGTGGTAAAAAAAAAGTCAGTACCAAGTGATATTACTGCTGATCTATAATCAAAAAGACAGCAGTACTTCTAAAATCACTTAAGAAGGTGCATAGGAAACCGTCACCTCTGCAGCACTGTGCCTAAGCACTGCTGCAACACTGACTCACAGGGAAGACCATCACATATGCTGCTGAAATGTAGTGCTAATCCACATGGCACCCTAACTGAAAGTGAAATTACTGTGCTAAGTAGGATGTTTGAGAATTTTGGTAACTGAAGAACTACAAAAGAATTTTTCCTGGGCTGATCTCTAAACAGCCTTATGACAAGCCCTATGTCACCCTATGAAACGCACTGAGGAGAGCTTCAGAAAAGGCAATTAATTGCTCTGTCTGAAAAGGAACACAAAGAAAGAATAAGGAAAAACACAGATATCAGCTCATTCTTGTGTGAAGTAGAGACCCTTTCTTGTAAATAGTCTATGTATATCAACCCACTATCACAATTTACTTCCTGTACATAAGCAGTGTTTATCTTGTAAGACTACCTGGGGAGGAACAATCAACTCTATCTACAGCCTTGTATTTTAACAGGGTTTTCTAAGACTAAGGCCAGAAGAGCAGATTCTGGCAACTACTGTTACTTGGCTGGACGGATCTATTCTCCTTATTTGCACTGACAGCCTCCTGCTTTGATGAAGACTTGCCCTCAATTATATGCAAAGATAGACAGAGGGAGCATAGAGAATTGCCTTATCACTGTACTGTTTCCCCCTTCTTTCTCACAACTTGCTTCTTTTGTTGTTCTGTATTTTTTATGAGATCTTACACAATGCAATAACAAGTACTCCATAACTTATAGTAGCATATTTGTTTCTCAGGCCACTGCTTCAAGCAGCAATAAATTCATCTTTGCCAGCCAGTTCTGTTGCACTCAGTAGTCTACTTAAGATGCATATTTCCTCTGAGTCAAATCCCCTGACACGGGAAGAACCTGGTCCCTGTCCAGATGCAATGAACTGACTGCTACTGTCAAGTTATTCAAAATTTTGCAATGGCAGCATGGCTCCTAGCAGCTTGTTCTATTAGTTCCTAATTAATATTAATTCTATATGATGCAGTGTATTAATCTCTCTCTTCCCCCTTGGCTTTTGAAATAAAAAATGTGATTTATCAGTGGTATCTTTATACTGCCAGTATGTAATTGCATATGGGTGAATTGTTAAGTTCTGAGGGAGCTTTATGAAGGGATCAATCCTTCTATTGCTGTAGTAATGAGCTTCTAATGGTTGGCTGAATAGATCTCCTAGCCTTCCCATGGAGGCAAGTTTTAGCCATCCCCTTTCTATCTGCCCATTAATCGTTGGTCTTCCATGAACAAGGGCAAGCACTATAAACAAAACTGCACTACTGAAAACAGCAAAAAATGATAATCATTGCACCTCGTTAGCTCCACTAAAACATGAGGGCTGCTGTGAAAGTAATGTCCCCTATTTAAGATGTTGGCCCATGACATCAGAGGCAGATGTTGGTGGTACGGCAGAAGTTGAAACTTTCTAGCAATATTCCATTACACGTTGTTGCCGCATGATAGATGGCAGCAGAGGGGCAGTCTAACAGAATGGACACAGAAGTATGTATGAAGCAAAGATGTGTCACTGAATTCCTTCACACAAAAAAAGTGCACCTATTAGCATTCATCAATGCTTACTGAAATGTTTGTGGAGACCAAACAGTGGATATGAGCGCAGTGAGTGATGTGTCAGCAGTTGCAACAAAGATAGTGGGACACCTCCACCGGTACAGATCTTTAAGAGCACAGCATGCAGGCTCCTGTTGATTGCTGAAGAAAATGCAGAGCTGACAGTGGTGACTAAGTTGAAAAAACAGCATTTTGTAGCTGAGAATGCACTCTACTAAATAGCGTTGTGGTGCTCTTTTTATTTGCTGTACTTTCCACAGTAACAAATAGGAGGTATTACTTTCAAAGTGGACTACATATATTTGTAATAACAGTATGTAACGCTATCACATGATGGAAAGTACAGTGATTATAATGAGGTGGCAAAGTCTTCAGCTGCAGCAAATGAGAACAAGTCCAAATGCAGCAGCCCTAGACACAAAAAATGAAGGGAAAAAGTGGCTTACCTTTGGAAGGCCCCAGGTATGCAGGCATCCCCAGCAAGATATCTTTGCTTCCACTGCCAACCCTTAAATGAGGTCTGTGAAAGGGTGGATCCTGGCTCCATCCATTCCAGTCACTCAGGTGCACTGCATGCACCTGAACTCACCTGGGTTGGCCCTGCCTTCCCACCAGGTGCTCAATCACTGCTTCAGGCTGTGACTTAGCATTTCTGCTACTCAGTACAAAAAATTTTCTTACATAGCTTGAAAAGAAAACATTGGCAGCTCAGAGCTATGGTAAAGAGACATTAAGCTCATCTTCTCCACGTCACTGACTCACATCTAGGACAAAATAATAGTGACCTACAGTCATAAAAAAAACACCTGCAAGTTTAAAACCTCACTCTAGGGAACCAGCTGGACTTTGCTGTTTGCTGTAACTCCCACAATTAGTCACTGGAGAGCAATAGCAGGTTCCTTCTGCCAGCCAGAGAGCAAACCTGCTGATTCAACTATACTCCTAGTCCTGAAAAAAAAAAACTGAATGAAATTTTATGCCAAAGAGTCTTCTATGTGTTGAAGAAAAATATCAAGACGAGAGAAGTAGCTGAGACTGCTTTGTTCAGGTGTAGGAGCTTAACATTTATTAACTGTGTTACCTGTAACAGAAAAAGGATGGGTTTGTTGTCCAGTATGGTCTATCCTGTCCTCCATTACAATTTTGGTAAATTGAGAGATAAGCTACAGATACCTCTTTGGGACTCTATTGATATTACCAGTAAGACTATGCGTTAACTTAAATGTTGTAACACACTTACTACACCTCCCACTGCAGGGGTGATAGATACGGCTCCACTAACTTAAACAGGCATAAATTGTCACAAATCTGTGTTTCTTCATCAGAGGATGAAGTCTCTTATATTTGGCATCAGAAAGCCACCCTTACCCAGCTAGATATCCAGTACTCAGGCAACTGAGAAGCTATCTTCTCTCCCTACTATAATCCAGTGGCTCATGGAGGAAACTGACTAACTTCAGGCATACAGCTGGAGGGCTTGTCCACATCTGGTGAATATGTCACTTTTTACTGGATAAAAAAGACTTCTTTTTTCTTTTTAATATATTTTAGACCTCGCCCTCATAGTAATACCTTTTCTTCATTCCTGACAGCAGAAGACTGCAAGAGGCTTCCCATACTGCCAAGAGAATGATTTGTGGAATCAGCAAAAAAACAGTGATCAAGTGAGCTACCCTCCTTAAGCCTCAGGGTGGACAGGAAATGAAGCAGATGGACACACACTACTGAAAAAATCATCAATCAAACTGCATATTGTGTCCCAAGGCGAGTACACAGTATGGTCCAGACAGGACGTTATCTATAAATTAAATGTGTCTGTTTTATCACTGAGCTATCAACTATGAGATGAGGAGTCTGTGATTCAGCTCCTGTGCAGGCAACAAGTTTATTTTCCCTTTGCAAGGATCTGTGCACTATCTTGTAGGCAACAGCAGCACTAGATTAGTAGATGGTTGCATACAATACCTCACGTGGTCATAAAACCACAGGGCGGGCTAAATAACAGTAGGCGTACTGCATGTAAAGTAAATGATACCATCATGTCACAGATTATTTCTACCACAGGATGAAGATTTGGATGATAGTAACTGAGAAGTTCAGTGTTTTGAGGACCTAAACTTGAGGGAAGAAGCAGAAATCTGGCTGTTCTATAAGCAGAAGCAACATCTCACTTCCTGGCAAAAAATAGTTGTTACAACCTACATTTTCAGCATGGAATCTCATCATCAAAAGCAAAGAATGTTCTAACTACTGCAGAATAGGAAAGAATTGGATCATTAGTTATCAAATCAAATGGTTCCTTATTAAAAAGTCTACACTCAGAGAAACAAACACTAGAGTAAAATTCCTAGTCTAACGTGCTAAATTGATTTCTTGATGTCAGCTCCACAAATTTGCCTTTGCATCTGACAAACATTCCCTTCAAATTCTCAACAGTTACCAATGGCCAAATATCTAATACAAGGGAAGTCAGATAACTCTTAAAAAAAAATTTTCTGAACATTGCATCTTGCATGTACCCCATTGCTCATGGAGGCTTACACAGCTGCTCTCATCCCAGTTCCTGAGATTCTTCTTCAAGCAGGGCAGGGGTGAAAATGTTAGGTGAATTGCCATCAGTACAGTGATGGCATGGCAGACCAGTCTGCCATTTCAGACGGCTCTACTTTGCATGTGAAAGTGCAAGAAAAACCCTAAACATACAAAGAAGATAAAGGAACTTTGCAATCAGTCTCTTCATGAAATGAAGAGAGTAGATGACAGTTCTGAAATTACACATTTACTTTTAATTTCTGCATCCAGATTTTCAATTTCTTTGATGATGTACAAAACAATTTTGTCTAATTTTGGTACGTAGAGAAAAGCAAATGATACATACAAATAAACAAGAAAATGCAGTATTTGATTTTGTTTTCATTCACGTATCTGGGAGCAGCAGCAGGCAAACACTTCTGCCAGTGTTACTACTTTGGACATTAGACTACTGCTTTTAGTGGTAACCCACTGCTTACCTATTTTTGCAGCAGTCTGGTTGCTTTCCTGAGAAATGGCCACAGTGTCTACACTAAACTCTAGATTTACTGTTCTTGTAATGAAAAGCCAGTCTATACAGGAGATACATGACCTGTCTGACAGTGTGCAGTTACTCCAAGATGTCTGAAGCATGTGAAAGTGAGTGCACAGATCAGAGGCCTACACACACTGCCTTCTTTAGTGGAAATATAGATGGTGCCAACCAATTCTGAACAGATTCTGAAAAACATATTTGACAACTTTCCACAGATGATGTGTTGGGACTCCTATGCATTCCCTTGCATTTGTGGAAGAAGCTGCACTCATGATCACCTCAGTACTGACCTACCTTCAAGACAGGGTTTTTAAATAGATACTTAGCCATTCAGAGACTACACAGAGTAGCGCATAGGATTTCTGTTGATTTCCCATTCATTTTATTTTTATTGTTATCCAGTCAGAAAAAGAAAAAAACAAGAATGTTTGTTCAAACAGAAATGTAAGACTTGACACTGGTAAACAAGATTAATAAACAATTTTTGCTTTAATCTTTCAATACGCTTTATCATTCAAATCAGAATGGGAACTGGCAAATGCAAAATTTTCCTTTCTGTACTTTGATTAACAGAAAGAGATCTCTTTGTAATGGCAAATCAAACAGAAACATCTGACAGGTTACTTCATATAAAGACTCTTCTGTTCTTATTTATATACTCTCTCAATGTGCATAGAGTTGTGCTTTTGGGTTACCAGCTTCTGTGGCAGGATAGGCACAGAATCCACCACCCTCACACAGACCTCAAGAATCTATCTGTTAGTGAAGCATACTTTGGAAATGGACACAGAATTAGCCTTGCCAGTATCCATGACCCAACACCAGTGCTCTGTCAGTGTCAATTACACCAAGAGAAGAAGAGCATAAAAAGACAACTTACACCAGACTGGAAACGATGTAATTTTTGCATTATTACTGCCAGTAATCGTGTAACAGAGAATTATGTTTTAATTTTCTGATTTGGTGGGATTTTATGGCCAATTTCATAAGTTTAAGCAACTACAGGAAAGGTAGCAAATAAGGAGAGCCCTGTCACCTACAGAGTAATCTGTCTCTTGCGGTCAGTTGTGTAAGGGCCAGCTTGAATGTCTCTTGAAGGAGCCTGAATAATAGTGTATTAAGAAGCCCACGTGCTCTGACCATAATGGCAAGAACAGTGATGTGAGCCTCTGTCAACCCACCGCCACGGAGAGTAGAGCCAGTTTAAATGCAACGAAGTGCACTGTCAATGGCATCTGAGTTTAATAAACAAGTCTTGTTCCATCAGTCTTTCCTTCTTAAGCCTTTTATTTATTGTCTAGCAAATTGGAAGGCATCGGGATTAACAAGCTTTCTGGGCCAGGCAATAGGAATAGCTGGACATTGAATGAAAAAAGATGTAGTTTAGAAAACAATATCAGAGTCCTTATTGCAATGAGTAAATTAAAGACTTGCCACACCTGCTTTCAAAGCACCCATTACCTGCCACTTTAGGACAACTCTCACTCAGCCTCTACTCCAAGTAGATAGTAGTGTATTTTAAAACAATTAGCAATTAATATTGTTGGCATGCAGCTGAAGTGCCAGAAAATTAGTGTCATCAATCACTTAGCAATATCTGCTGCAATATCAAATAAAATCTCATTTCTGTAGCTAAAAACCTGAACTGGTATTGCCATTAACTGAAATAAAACCCAATCTACAGGATTTCAATCCTCATTTGAAATTCAGTTTATTACAGCATCTTCCATTAAGCCAGTTTCATTATTTAAACAATAACATGCAATAAAAATACCTCAAGGTTAAGCTCACAATTTAAGTGATTTAGCTGTAAGTCACAAGCAAAATGGTCTAGCGTATCTCTTTCAAACACAGATTAAAACACTGTTCCACAAT
The DNA here is from genome assembly GCA_016647715.1 of Pavo muticus. NCBI lineage: Eukaryota > Metazoa > Chordata > Aves > Galliformes > Phasianidae > Pavo > Pavo muticus. Next base: position 829,292 of record JACDJE010000227.1, read on the forward strand.
TTGGCATGATTTACACTCTCCTGAGAAGAGCCTGGTTCTCATAAATTAGGGACACATTTCTAACTAGAATTGAGAGTCCTTACATGGAAAATGCTCTGTTTTAGTGTGTATTCTTCTTTTACATATAGACACAGATCTACTGGTGCTGCAGCCACTAAACATGAGAACCTGGCACAGTTAGCATATGGAGCTCACATACCCAGGGAATTCTGGTGAGAAAGAAGTTGTACTGACAACAATAGGCTGACAGGCCTGGAAATGATGTATATGGATACACTGTTCACTCTTTCATACATGAACAAATTGCAAATCAAAGGAAAATAGCCAGCTGCAGGTACGGAAGAAACAGTTGGAGATTCTTCCCCACATAGTTAAACTGCTGAACTCACAGTCATAGGACATGGCAGCTGCTACATCTTTACAAGGGCTCAAAGGGCAACTGGACTAATTCCTAGAATATTCATCATGATTAAATAAGTACAAAGATACTACCTTCAGCTCATGAAGTCTTTGAGCTATATTACTGGATACTGGAACAGTATTCCAGAGAGTTGTCAGTCCAGGCTTAACTCAGTTCTTAACATTCACGGCACCAGGAGCTGGTCAATACAGATATTTTATGTCCTTATCCAAGTACCAAAGGGACAGACACTGTATAAAAACTTCGGTAGACAGTATAAGGGAAAACAAACAAATAGGAAAAAAAAAATTAAAAAAGAAGGAAATTGGATAGGAATAAAGTAAATTACCAGAGCTTTGTGCTAAGAACGCATGTGATGTGTATGTACCTGTGGTTACATATGAATCTTAAGTCTCTCCAAATTCTGATAGACCCTTAATACTTCAGCAAATTCATCTGCATACCTAGAATATGAATTTTAAAACAAAAGTATTTTGTTAACAATTAACAATTAACAATTCCACTGTTCTGTGGAGGAGGAACAATAATATTTTCATTGGTAAGGAAAAAAAAATGAAGCTTAGCATTTCTTTGTCTAGGAAAAGACTGAATGGATCTGTAGTTTCCTTGCATTCAGAATGACTCAGCTTTCCTCTGTGTAGTCTACTGCCAAAATAATGTTATTAATGAGAACAATAGCCATCAAGTTGCTTATGGGGTTTGAGAAATTTTGCTCTTACCATTTTTCAAGAGTGAAGAAAAAACACAAACTAAAAAGACAGGCAAGGAGTCAGTTCTATAGGCAAATATGTTTTTACACAGTTTATTGTTGTGCCAAGTCTTTAAGAAAATGATGCTTTACAAAATGTTACATCCCTATGAAATAAAACTGAATGTTGCTTTTGTATATGCCTTAGACTATGTTTTCCTGAAGGCATTTTCCCACACAAAGTGCAAAAAGTTCTGGCCAGGTAACCTACCAAAATGCAATGCAAGCAGTTACAGAGGAAAAAAAGTATTATAAGTGAAGCAATGAGACATTTTCTATCAATATTTTTTAACCACTTATTATTCTATAACATCCCTGCAAAACTGAAAACAAGAGGTGATACTACCTTCCAATAAACTGAGCTAAAAAGGGCTAATTCTGGAACATCCATCTTAGGCTTCAGAGGCTTTCCAGAACATGATCTCAGATGCTTTGCCAGAGATAATTAAACCCACCAGAAACAGGGATAGTTCAGAAATACCTGCATTGTGAAACTGCATCTGCTCATGCACCACGCAAGGTCATGCATGGGATGAATCACACAATAGCCTGAGCAGCAAAATCCCCAGCTGCAACACAGTAACCTTCCCAAACCCTGGGGCCCAATGCTTGAGTCTCAACTAATTAGCAGTTTCCAGACCATGCTGGCCAACTGTATCTTGTCAGGGGGTTCTTGGAGTGGGTAGAAAAAAAAATATCAAGGGAACATGAGCAGAAAGAATAAATGATAAACCTAAAGGATCTCATTCCAAATCGTGAGATCTAGTATGTCTGTGTGCCAGTGCCACAAGACTACATCTCTACCAGCAGTGACCTGCAAATGCCAATACAAGTGTGAGGTCAGAATTCAGCCAGACAGAGCACTAAGAAATTAAAGCAATGGATGCCAGAAGACAGATAATGGCAACGTGCTCTGCAAAGGCATTGACTCTGGAAATGTTTGGCAAAATGTCATATTACAATAGCAAAGCAATTTCAGAGATCATAGTCTTCCCTACCAAGAGAAATGTGTCAGTTTTCATTTCTCTAACTTCTGTTTCATGTTTTTGGCAGAATAAACCAGGATAAAATTTATTTCCACTTCACTCACTTGTAGATGCGTAATTAATACATAATGGAAAGATAATTGGATTAAGGAAATGTGATACTAAAAGCATAGATGTGTGACAAAAAAAAGTAAACTCTGTGGCTAGAGAAAACAGGGCCATTATGCTAAATTAATTTACTCTTTAAGCAATCCTGTGGTAGGTCCTGCTTCCTCAGATGGAAAACTAGATTAAAGAATGCTTAAAGAATGAGGTTCCACCTTTTTCCCCTATGAGGCCTCAACTATTCTTTTTCAAACTTTCAGTCCTGTTTTGCCCTCTCTATTAGAGCTGCCCACACTGCAGCCCTTCAGGGCAGTGCATGCCCAGCTCGGATCTGTTTCCAGTCATGGAATCTTTTAATGATAAAGAGATAAAGCTGAGCAGGTCAACAGAGCAGGCTGCTGAGGAGTAGCAGGCTCTGTTATCCATGTCAAAGAGCAACTTAAAACCACACTTAGCTTAGTCTATCAGAAATCTTCCACATTGGGGAAAAGTGCACAGGGCAGGGAGTATCAGTGTCACAATGAGGCTTGGCCCTGCAGTCATTTATTACCACTCCACAGTCACAAATGAAGGAACTAGAATTGCAGATGCAAGTTATCCTGCTTTCCTCACAAACAGCAAATTTATGACAAAAATATTGGAAGGAGAGAAATGCATTATCTGTGAACAGTATCAAGGGAATCTCTCCAGAAAATAAATACTATGTCTGCACCTTTTTGAATATGAAGCATTTGTACCCTTACAGCTCATTCAGTAGAAAAAAATCCCAGCCATTTTATGTGAATGACTGTATTTTATACCTGAGACCTAGAATTGCTGCTTAGCAAAGGAAGTCATTAACCTGCTTCCAAACTAGTACTAACAATTAGCCCTTAACAGGTGTTTTCCAAAAGTAAAGACAAAACATAACTGATTTAAGCTAAACCAATTTCTGTACCTGCCCCAGCATGAGACCTCTGTGCAGTATCAGCAAAATATGTCAAGTGCTCAAGGAAAGGCATGCTTGTGAACTGCAGCAGAGACACAGATAAATAATGTATTTCAGAGGGCAGCTATAAAAGGCATTACCTCCTATCCTTGATTTGCCTTTGTGCACTTCATCAAAGGCCTAAAATGAGAAAGTGCCCTCTCATAACATAAATAAATAAAGTGTCATTTTTCAGCCAAAGGTCTTGCAGCACTTGATGATTATGAAGGGTTAGACCACGGCAATACACTGATGATGTGCTGACTGAGAAAGGCTAGCAGGAGCAATGTGAGAACACAACTTGAATTCCCCCCTACAGATGTTACATGTGAACATACACTGCATGGGCTCCTTCTGAAAGGGCATGAAAGAAGGCAGAGGCATAGAACTATATTATGCGGTGCAATTCTGGCACTGGTCATAACAACAGACAGATAGACAGATACACCTCTGACATTAATACATACGCTGATAAAAAGAGAAAGGAAATCAAGCTACAGATTCATGTTAAATTGAAGCCAGGGAATTTAATTACTCTTCTACATGCTAACTTGGTTTCACATCTCCATGAATGCTCCCCTTCCAGCATCCCCAAAATTCATGACAGCATCCAAGCAATTTAGTGCTGCTTCAACATACATAGTTAGCATAGGCAGTCTATTATCACATTGCTACTTTATAATGAAGTATTTAATGGTTCAATTAACATTTCACAGAATCCCAGAATTGCAGGGGTTGGAGATCACCGAGATCAAGAGATCACCGAGTTCAAAGCCCCTGCTAAAGCAGGTACCCTGCAACAGGTTGCAAAGGTGGGCTTTCAGACAGATCTTGAAAGTCAAGGTACACAACTTCAAGTTGTGTATCCTGAAGTTCAGGGCAGCAATTCTACTTGTTGCTTTGCTTCTTCCACACGAGATCTTGAACTCCACCATCTCATGATCACTGCATCCCAAGCTTCCCAAAACCATCACATCCTTGACAAGCACTTCTTTGTTAGTAAAAACAAGGTCAAGTACCACACCCCTCCTCATCAGCTCCTCCACACCACCTGAGTCAAAAAGTTATCATCAACACATTACAGGAACCACCTGGACCTCATATGCCTGGCTGTATTGTTTATCCAACAAATATCAGGATGATAGAAGTCCCCCCATGAGAACCAGTGTTGGAAATCATGAGACTACTTCCAGCTGTTTGTAGAAGGCCTAATCTACTTTCTCCTCCTGATCAAGTGGCCTGTAGTACACACCCACAACAGTGTCATCTATGTTAGCCTGCCTCTTAATTCTTACCTACAAGCTCTCCACTTGTTCATCATTCCCCTCTAAGTGGAGCTCATACATTCTTTTTGGTCTCTCCCACAAAAGAGCAACTCCACCACCTCAACTCACCAGCCAATTTAACAATTGCTCTTCTAATCTCCTCTTTTCACTGGTGTTTATTTTATTCTACTCATTCTCTCTCCTCTTGTCAAACAAATGTAACTAGAAGAGATCTAATTAGCTGAAGATATTGCTTTGTAAAAACTTTGCTAATGACTAATTCTTGCCTAGAAACATTGGGGTGTCAGCTTTTCGTGCGTCAACAATTTTCTATGAAGCCTCATCATTTTATATGTGAACTTTGATCCACATCAGAGAATTAAAGACTAACTCATAGAGCTTAATGTATTAAAAAGAGGCAATTCAGACCAAGCTGAAGAAATCTACTCATTTGTCTGCACATCTTCTTCTGTATTTGTCAGGAATATACCATATAGCTTTATTGTGTGAGAAACTTTTAAGCAAAGTTACTGCCTTTAAATGAGGCCTTTTTATCTAGTTTAGCTGCTATTAACCTATGTTGCCTTTCACTCTCTTGGCCTTAGGATAGTCTTTCAAAATGATGGACCTTGGACAGCAGTTGTTCTCAGCTACCCTACATAAATATCTGTCTGAAGCGGACAGCAGAGCTCGCTACAAGCTCTAGGCACTCCCACCTCAGAAATCCACTCTTCTGATGTGTATTTGCCCTACAGCCCCTATATCCACTCTGAAACAATGCTGTATTCTCATCTCTTTTTCCAGCAGTACAAGCAGAGTGAAAATACTTCTCATTCAGTACTGTTGGTGTCACCTGGGTTTGCTTAATATAGGTCTGTGCTTATGTTCAAAGGGACAATAACGCTGCTTTCTTCTCACATACCAAAGTATTTTAACGCAATGACTAGGCCTATTCTCAAGCATCTGGCTGAACCTCCCTGACTGCAGACCTCAGCTAAGATCTTTCTTAGCCCCAGTGCAAGAATCCAGCCTGATATGCCATCTCTAATGGCAATTTCAGATCTCCTTGCTGATTATTTGGAAGACAACACTTCAGCAGTCAAGAGAATGAGACAAAACTCGCCCCTCTGTGACAGACATCAGCCTGGTACTGTGGATCGGAGGACTTGGCCTTGTTTGAATTACATCCTTCCATTCCACTTTCTTCACCATCTCCTCCAAACCTTCTCACTCATTTGCTCACTTTGCATCACCTGGAGATCCTCGATAGTCTCTACAACCTATAATGACTAAATTGTTTACTCTCATACTTATTGATAGAAAATTATCTGGATTGCAAGTCTCTGCAGTCAAAGACCTCATCTTTTGACCAAGCAGTTACAGACAATCACATTTAGTTATACTGGTGCTTTCAGTTATCTCTGAATCACACTTCCTGTGCTTTTCCAAATCCCACGATTCACTTCTCACATTCACATCCTTTCTATAACTTTTTGTATAAAGACCTCAAAGCTCTCCAGAAGGGTTAGTAAGCCCCCTAATAACCAGTGAGGGTGAAAAGCATCTCTGTCTTTAGTTTACAGACGGAAAACATAAAATATTCAGAGGTCAAGGGACTTGCAAAAGCTCAAAAGAAAACCAGGCCAAACCACCTCTTAATTTTCAGCTATGCAAACACATGGAATCTGTGTTGTGCTAGGAGTAAGTCAGAAATTATGTTCTGCATGATTAAAATACGAAAACTACAAGCCTGAAAATCTATCATCTCGTTTGAAAGAGGATCACTGCAAAACAGCTAATTCATGATTTAACTCACAACCCCTAAGAGGTAATTTTCTGTAATTGTACTAAATTGTGCCATTGCTATTTTGCAGGTTTCATGAGAACAAGATGAGCTTCTGCTAACAGGGACAAGAGGCTGTTTCTGGGCAACAACTCTTCCTCGGATAGTTTCTCTGAAGTCATATGAAAGAGAATCAACTGAAAGCATCAAAGAACACATAATATTAATACTGCCTCTGAAAACACACTGCTCCTCAGAAACAATAATAATTAAAAAATTACTTTCCACAACAATTAAGAATGCTGTGGTATTCACACTTTATCTGTTCAATGTGCTCTGCTTGTTAGAAGAAGGCAGGACTGACCAAATATTCATGACCACAGAAAGCTGCTAGAACACAGATAAAAAGTCTTCACAGGAGATAAAAGCCCAGTTAGAACCAGAACATTTGCATTTTCTATCAGACTATGTTTCACATTGCAGAGAATTACTATTCTGCGCTTGTAACGCCAGAATACCATATGGAAAGCCGCTACTGCAGATGGAAGAGATCATATAAGGGCTCTTGTAAGATTTCAGTAATTCAGGAGTTACATTATAAGCCATTGTTTCCAACTCCTACATATGGTTTTACCTCTAAGATTATATGAAACCTAAAGAAGAATCTGACCAAAGCGACTTTTCTTCTCATCACTGATTGAAGTATAGCAAGCAAGAAATCTAGTTCAATATTCTCTTTTCAAAGCATCTATTTTTTCCAACTGCATCAGTAATCTTTGCACTTTTCTAACAACAACAACAACAAAATATATATATGTATATATATATACCCTTTCCTGATAAACAGATAAAATACAAGAACGTAAACCCATTTATCCTTCTTTGTGACAAGCTGCAGCCTCACCAGTAACAAGGGTAAAGCAACTCTCTCCATTAACAAGGGCTACAGGCACAGAATCTGACATGCAAATTTTACCAGTACTTATATATTTATAATCTGTATTGACAGCAGCACATGGAGGCAAAAGCAATGATGCACTCTAACTTTAAATAAAATGCTTGTTATACTTTTATCACCACAGACAATGGCTCAGTCAAGCTTTAGGGAAGGCACAAATAGAAACTCTTAAAGATATAAGATACGCTAGTGACATTTTTAAAAGACAAACACAAAGTACTAACCAAAAGAAGCTAATTTAACAAAATAAGGGTTTGGCAATGAGTGTTTATTTGTCTTGGAGGACTTTTTTTAAAGAGCAGCATTCACTACGCTCATTTTAAGGCTTGGCTACATTCCTACTGGATAATTTGCCAGTTACTACCCTTATTAAAAAATACTATGAATATTTCACAACCGTAGTTCCAATCTCTGTAGCAATATAATGCTATGTACTACGCTATTCTTCTACAAATTGTTCTATAAATATTAAAGAATAGAACACAGTACTGCAATCTACCTTGAATAAAGGTAGACCACAGCTATCCCAGCCTAAGAACTTCATTCTGCATTCCCAACAACTGCAGCTTCCTGCTTGCTTCCTTCTTTTTCTAAGGTGTCCAAAATAACTAGAAGTGTCATTTTCCTTGAGGTTTTATTGCTTATTTGTCATCTAATTAATAAGCAAGGCTTCTTTTAAAATCTAAGCATGACAGTGAATACCACACCCATGAAAACCAGCCTTTCACTTTCCAAGGCGCCTTTGATATTCAAGGAAGGACTGGATAGCCAAGGTAGAGTCTTCCTGTAGAAATGCATACATTAAAATGGTTTTCCTAAATTCAGAGAGAACTGCATTAGACTACACTAAAAGCTTTAAAAATGGGCCTTTGCAAAAATCATTGAAACATGGCCTTTAAAAGGTTTTATAAAATCATTTTCTAGTATGGTATGTCTATTTATTAACTTCAGAGGAAAGTTAAGAGGAAACAGAGACAAGAAAAGAAATCTGGGTTTTCCAGTTTAATGGTTGTTTCTAACATTATTATGTCAAGCCAGCAATACTATTACGAGGTCATTTTTCATGAATAATACTTTATATTATCTCCAGTACACTTCAGCTTGGTTCTCAGCAGCTGCATATCCAGGGCCTAGAGTAGGGGCTGGTTTGCATGCTTCTTCTATCTGCATTAGAATGCAGGCACACATGATTTCCAGGTGGAGGAATGGAGAGAGAAATTGTAGTGTTGTTCTAGTTGGATCTGTGTTTAGCATCAACCTGAAAAACTGGCTGTGATTACAAAACCGTGTCTTTTCTGGATCACAGGCGATAAAATAGTATACTGTGTTCTGGCCACTATAGGACATCCGGATCCTGTCAGTGAAGTTGTGTTAAGTTAGAGAAATTCTACGTCTGAGGCAACGTAGTAATCCTATAAGAAGCAGCATTTCCATTACTTAATGTAACACTACAATACACAGAATAGATTAGCAGCACAAAAGAAGGATGAGCTGAAAGAACTGCCAAAACTTGATCTCAAACTTGTTCCTCCTCTCTATTTCCGTTCAGCCAGCTGATGTTTTGCACGTTGCTTAATTATAAGAGGCCATATGCTGAACACTCAACTATACTAAAAAAGGTATTGTTAACCATCTTTAAGCTGAAATTGAAAAGATTATCCTACTGGGACTCCTGTGGTGGGAGAAGAACTCAATGCATTGGCATAACAGTAATAGAACTATAGATTTCTGTTTAATAGCAAGCAACTTCTACATTTGAAAAATACAAACTTTTATTTAAATAATTCTGTACTATGCATATTTTTACAAAATGTTTCTACTGAGTAGAATTACAGGTAAGGCACAACACTGGCAAAAGTTTCTAAGATCCTAGTCCCAGGCACTCAACCTCTTTTATACCTCCCTCAATGCCATATATATTGAAACGTTATTCTGTACATCTTAAAGCATGAATGAAGCTGAACAATCTTAATAACATCATAAGATTATCAAATTTCTCTTTGTGACAGCGTAATGCTGAATTACAAGTAGTACTGTTATAGACCTTCTAAATATCTATATGAAATATACATTATTTTGAACATAGTCACATCCTTTTTCTAATATGGGAATTATTAAAAAAACTTGGTGCAGAATACACTTATTTTTCAGTGTGGTTTTTTGTTTGTTTGTTTGTTTGTTTGTTTTATCCTACTGTCTCTTTTCTATAAGTCATAAGACTCAAGTATGAAAGAGCCATGTTAGTTTAAGAGTTAGGTAGCTGATAGGTGGCTGATGCCATAACTCTTACATCGCAGGTCACCTCTCGTGTCAAATTGGAGCACATGATTTTTTTCTTCAATATTTCTGGAAGAGTCTGCCAAACGAACAAGGTTAGTGCACATTATCTTTAGATTATTTATTCTGCCTTCAAGAATTAAATGGAAATACTCTCAGCATCAGCCTCCTAGTTTTATTCATTCTTTTCTCTTCACAGTATTATCCTTGCAGTTCATACAACTATTTTGTATTCTTTCTTCACAGAATATACCTTTGATGTCTCCATTCTTCACTGTGCCAGTGGGAAACAAATATACTGATATACTGTAATCTCTTTATTCTCTCTGCCTTTCACTGACAACATAGTATCATACACCATAAATCTATTTTTCATATAATGCCTTCTCATCTTCCCACCACTGTAAACAGATTAAATCTGAGATGCCCTCCATCTGGCCATCTCAACACCTGCAAGTCTTGAGCGGTCATGTAGTGACATTTCAGTTGTTCCATAACATTTTGGAAGACTTCTTTCAAGTTCAAACAGTTCCCAGGTTAAACTGCTGTTTTTCTCCCTAAGTAACACAAGCAATATGCTTCCTCTTCTAAGCACTGACCACCACGAATTTCCTTACAACACTGGTTTACTTCATGGGCAGCGCCCAATCTCAAGGCCTGGCACCTTCTATCATTCACGTCTCATGCTGTGTTAAGGAATGCATGCAGTGAACAAGCGGACATAAAACCAGGAGAGACTTTCCTGAGACTCTCAGTAAACCCTCCAAAAATTACTTCCAACAATAAAGAATAAAGCAGAAAGACGATGCAGCTACCTGCAATTTTTAAGAGATCTATTTGTGTCAGAGTACTTGAGTGTTGTATTGTTGGCTTGAAGAAGACAAACATTTATTCATGACAAGAAAACAACTTCTAATGCCATCTCATCTTCCCTACAGTATCATCAAGATGACCCCCCGGAAAAGTTAGCCAGAAACCTATAATTACTTCTCGTTATTGTAAAAGCTGTATACTCTGCTCATGGTGCCTCTATTCTACTGTCTTTACCTGTACTCTGAATTTTTGCTTCCTCCTCTCACTTTCTCTGTCCCCCTTCACTCTGGTCACCAGCAGAGTTTCTGTTTTCATCACTTCTGAGCATCCTTTTGCTATAAGACTATCCTATTTTCCTGCCTTTACATTGTTTCAGTTTCAGGATAGAAGCAGGGAAAAAATTCTTTTTTTCTTTTTTCTTTTTTTTTTCTTTAATTGTTTTTATTTTTAAGCAGACTTGAAAACTCAAGCTCTTAACTGAGCCTTAAGAGTCATTCACCCTTAGGAAATAATGCTTTTAGTTTGCCTGTTCTAAGACAGGACAGGGGAGAATGGTTTTAAACTAATAGAGGGGAGATTTAGGTTAGATGTTAGGAAGGAATTCTTTACTCAGAGGGTGGCAAGCCACTGGAACAGCTTGTCCAGAGAGGCTGTGGATGACCACCTGTGGAAGCGTTCAAAGCCAGGTAGGACGGGATTGTGGGCAGCCTGATCTAGTGGTTGGCAACCCTGCCATGGAAGGGGGATTGATTGGCACTAGATGATCTTTAAGGTCTCCTCCAACCTAAGTATCAAAGAATCATACCCAAGGGAGTTGTAGTAAAAATAACTGCACACAGCACTCACAGTGCTTTTTTTTTTTTTTCCTCCTGTTTGAGCCCTGCAGCTCAGAAATATAAGCGTGTAGGAAGACACTCCAGTTACAGAAACTACCAAGGGGACCCAGTGCTTGGGATCAGGCTCTAGCCGCCAAGCCAGGAGACAGATCAATGCCGACGGTGTACAAAAACAAGGTTGGAAACTCAGAAGCTAAGGTGTATATCAAGCTGAAAGTCACATTAAAAATATTGTCTAAGGTCCAAAAAATGTGGTGTCAGATATGGCCATGAAGACTGTTTTGCAGAAGAATGGGAACGTCAGTCAAGAGTCAGGCTCCAAAACAGAAGGAAGAGAGCCACAGCAGAGAACAAAAAATGTAAGTGGATGCCAGAACAAAGGAGAAAGGAATAGATAATTACCCTGCTCACATATACAAACAATGATCAGCCCAAAGTAACTGATGGGTTAAATCTTGCATCCATTTGGACAGAGCACATCACCCAGCAGGCCAGTTCAATGGTGGCTGTGCTTCTCAGACTCTTTGTTCACCAAGCTGGAACCCAGCTGATGACACAAGAGTTTGGTTTTCCAACTGAAATGTAACAGAGCAGTAGCAACCTTTAAGCAAATCACATGGCTTTCAGAGCAGCTGGACAAATGCAAGTGCTTGTGACTACATTTTACTGAAGCAAACAGTGAACAAAAAATTCTTTCACTTCCCAATGGAGATGTAACAAAGTCAAGATACAAAAACAAAGTACTGAAAGTTGAAAAAAGAATTGCTGCGGGATGTAAAATCCAAACAACAGCAAAAAATATTTGGGACCCTCCTGTAAGTAGCACGTGAATTACACATTTCACAGCCCTAAAAAAATGCAATTGACTACAAAATTTTAATACTCCATCAACAAATGGCATTGATTTGCAGCATCCTGTACAGCAAGGTTTAAATTCCTAGCATTTTACATTAGTGGTTTCAGTAACTGCAGAACAAAGAAAAGTCAGAGTAAAAGTATGCCGACTTTGATTATAGTGGGCAAAAGGAGATTTCAGAACTGCTCCAGGGCTTTTACCTGGAGTGCTGGGAAGAACAGCATCTGATGCAGTGGGATGAGATGCAGTTCTGCTCTCTAAACCTCAGGTAACTATTTGTTCTGTTTGAGGTAATGCCATAGCTCATACACTCCCTGCTCTGTGAGGCCTGAATCTTTGCAGAAAGCATAAGCACATCTCTCGGGGCTGCTATGATGACCGTCTCAATGAAATTACTATATTTAGAGTCTCTAGTCCTCTGGGAAATGAATACAGTGAGTATGAACTGCATGTAAGCGTGATTACACCTACATTCATACTCACCATAGATTAAGACAGATAGATGAAATATAGGAAGTCAGAACTTTCTATAAACACAAATGCCTCATACATATATGTTTGGTAGAGTGCCACAAACATGGGGTAACCTCAAGACGTTTTTATCCAATTTCTCAGTCTAAAGCAGAAAAGGCAGGAGTCCGTAATTTGCCTGATAGTTAATTACAACAGTGCAAAAGACAAAATAATCTCTGTATCACAGATTGACAAAGGATAACACTAACATAGAGTAAGGAGTTCACAACACTCTCCAAAGATACAACTGGGATTGAAAAAAAATAATTCTTTTCAGTGGGTGTTTTAAAATTGCATTCCCAGCTTCAATCGAGTGCACCTTGATATAACAGAGGAACTCAAGCAGCAAAGTGCTAAAGAATGTTTTACATAAGAGTCACAGCATGAAGAGACTTGCTAAGAACTCTGCTGGTAGGACACAAAACAGAGGTGAAAAAAAAAAAAAGGTAAAGAAGAAAGGAGAATGTAATGGAAATCTTGTCTGACTATAAAAGCTGAGGAGATGAAAGGCAGAAGGAACTTAGTGCATTTTCCACCTACTTGTTTCTGGTCTCAGATGCACTGGTGTATCTCTGCAAATGTCAGCAAGCCAGAAAGCAAATCAAAAGAAACTGCTCTGACCTGGTCAGTGTGCTTTTGAGAAGGAATAGATTTACCAAGGGTGAAATGCAGCATATCAGGCCACATAGATAATGAGGGGCAGCAGATGAGAAGGAGGATTAATTATATCAGCTTCAACATGAGAAAGCTGAAAGAAGAGATGGCTCTGTTTGCTGAAGCTCTCATTAGCAATAATTCGTATAGCAGCATTTTGGACCTCAGCTTTGACTCCATCTTTGCCATACAGAATGAGTGTTGTTGGATGTGAGATTTCAAGGAGCTAGTCTTAAAATGTGAGCTGCAGATTACCAAGATCTCTCCTCAAACCATTTCTAGAAAGACTGCTATTTTCCCAGAGGAACAGAGAACATTGTGAAGTTAGAAAAAAAAAAGCCTAAGTGCTGCAATTTGTGAACTATACCTAAAAATACTGATTTATATTTTAAGACTATTGTTCAAGAATTTTTTATATCCAAACAATTTCATCTTAAAATTGTAAAAAGCAAGCAAGCTATATCCATCACAAACATAACAATAAATGCTTTTGCAGAGTTCTTGGTTGTTATTTGGTTGGTTTGATTTTGTTGTTCTATGAGGTTAAAAAAGGGAAACTTAAGCTGACAGAAGTATAAGGTAAGATTTTGAGATTTTGACCAAAGGCTTTGATAGCACGTTTCCAATGGAAGTTCTGGAAAGATGTGAAGTAGTGTAATTATTCTGATGAATAAATAAATAAGGACTGAAAAGAGCAAGCTGAAAAAACAGGCATCCAAATGAACAGCTATTATCTCTTTCATTTATTATTATTATTTTTTTTTTTTAGCAACACACTTATTCAAAGTCTTCACTTTTAGTGTGAAATAAAAATAGGATGGATGCATAAGCAAGAAAAACTTAACTTGTGAGAAAGACTGAATTAATCCTGGAATGCTCCTGCTTTTCCTCCTTGGACTTTGTGTTTTACTTTCACAAATATCCATATAACCACATTTACTATACAAAGTAGATTTCATAGCTGTGCACTGGTATTCAGAGAGCAAATGTTACATTTACTCATTTGAACAATATTCAAAATTCTGAAGGAATTGAAAAAGCATTACCTGGCTTATTTATGCTAATCAATGAAACTCTAATTGCTAAAGAGTGAAAACAGAATAATATTAAATCTTTTTTTATTACAAATACATTTAGAATTCATTTAGAAACTGGACATTGCTATGCTTGTTACTGAAACAAGTTATCTGTTGGCTAATTATCACTTAGGAACACTGTGACAACAGGACACAAAAGAGAATGGGTAAAGCTAGATAACAATTAAGCTCCAGCATTAAATTTTGGCTAGCCTTGGGCTAGGTATACTGTTAGTTTGCCTCCAAAAAAACACATTATTTTCTCTTGAAGTTTTGTATTATTTTGCTGCTCCATTTCACGCAAAGTCGAATGAAATATTGGAAAAACAAAACATGCTGGGGAAAAAAAAACCAACAACACAAACGAGGCTCTTACTCTTCCGTATTCTGTATCTGCCATTCAGAGACGCCAAAAAAGCTCAAAGTCTGTTCAAATGAGAATTCTCCTCCAAAGATCTTCGGGTGCACCTGGATGAAGACTTGAACCATTCAGAAACGAACTGCTGGGCAATCCTCATTCCCAAGGGTCCAAGTCATGACCTGGAATGTCTTTCTGTGCTAGAAGTGGTAAAGCAACAAAACTAATAGCTTTATCAAACTGAAACTGACTCAAGAGAAATTCAAGATCATTAATTGGAGAACAGTAAATTTTTCAGGATGCTCAGTATCATAACTCCAGTGTTATTTCAATGCACTTCCACCAAAGCAAAAGATACATCTTGCATGTGTAATGAATGAAGCTGCAATCTCTCTTTATCTGGGCACATCTATATCAATGCTGACTTTCATTTGGGGATGCAAAATTGAGATGTCAACAAAATGACAGAACGACCTCCATTTGAGTATTCTGGAGGCAGAGTAAATTGATGGAAATTCACAACAGTTTTGCAGAAAGCAAAGAGGATTTGCTGGCTGACAGCTTTTAAGCATAGATGTTTTCTGGGCACTAGGGAATCGTACACTTTGCTGTCACTTCAGTATGCCACCATTTCAGTCATTTTAATCTCCCTCCAAGACTGGAAACATTTGTGAATGAGATAGTGTAAAAATACACTGCCTGAATCCACTTTTCCCCTCTCAGACAAGGAATAAGCTCCAACATGACTTCAATCTGCTAATCAATTTTAAGTCCCTGTAATATCATATAGACATGAGTCTTACACACAGCTCAAGAGCCTGTTCTTATTTCAACCCAGAAAATCAAGCTGAAAAGAACCACTGGAAACTCTAGTGTTTACAGATGATGACTTAGGGAACTAATGCAGGCTGGCAGGTGGAGATGGGAAGAAAGCTTGAAGGGAACTGGGCACAACCTCAGTTTTACAGGATTAAAAACACTCAAGCACAAATTTGGCTAATGAGCAAGGGTCACTAAGAGCGAAGGAATTTCTGCATTACCTCTTTTCTTTTCTGAGTAACACCAGGGAATAGCCAAAAGCAGCAGAGAAACACAGAGCAGCATCCCTATAGGGACAGCTTAGCAGTTCTCACGGAGACAAGTATGGTTACTTAGTCACTGAAAGAGAAGGGTTTTTTCCCTTGTTGCATTTTCTTAAAACTTTCAGTCACTATACTGTACTATCGACCTTCCTAGTCTTTTAGGAAGGCAACAGTTCAAATCATTGCAATTCTGATCCTTAGAATTCCTTATCTCAGATTAAAATGCAACAATGCTGAGATCTGGGAAGACATTTGTAAGGATATAGGTGGTTTAAGAGCAGACTGGGATGTAGGCAGCACTGGGCAGCACTGCCCAGTATGTGCTGAGCAGTGGTTCATCGTTGTCTGCTGCCTGGCTGCACTTCCCATGAAGTGCTTTTAAGACTTCATTCCACCACTGCTCTCTTGCTGAAATGAGAGATACAAAAAAGGGCAGAACTTGTTTCATTGTTTGCAAAGCCCAAGGGCTTTCTGCAAAGAAATGCAGTGTTACATCAAGCATAAAAAATGAAACACTCAGTACTGTTTGTCTCTTCTTTGTACTTGCAACATCCTTGCTATGTACATGTACTTCTTTTTGCCACTACAACAGCTCTTTCTATTATCACCAGCTTCATCTTACTGAGCAGCAGCCCATGTTTTCTAAGCCAAAGACACTGTGTTTTCTCAGAAGTCTTGTATTTCTGGAGCAGACAGGGATTGGTAGCACGTGTTTAGATTTGTTTGGCCAAAGATCATCGTATGCGGCTTCAAAGAAATACTAGTTTTCTTTTCCTCCCCCTTTCCATCAAGTTACATGCCAGAAATTTCTGAAAGTCATTAGACAAGAAGAGATTTTAGTGGCTTCTCAAACATTGATTCCTTATCTTCATAAATTAGAATCGGGCAAAAACAAACAAACAATAACAACAACGATAATCTAAATATACTGTTCAGATTTTTACATCAATTCCTTTCCCCTGTGCATATCATATTGAGATATTGCCATGAATATGCTTCCTGTCAGATTTAGTCATGAAAACAGTTATTTCTAGACAATATAATTTTAATTCAAAGAAGTCTATGATAATTTGCCATCACTAGTATTTGCACTGTAACTCAGTTTCTTCTACCAATATAAGGAATAAAACAGTCACTCACATCTCAGGTGAACCAGCTGGGGTTCTGAACACAGCACATATGAACCAAATGACGGTGGATGAGCTTCAGAACCAGAATTACTCAGAGAAATGAGCCATGAAGGAATCAGAAAAAACAATCAACTTCAGAAACTTTTAAACATAAAGAGTGATAGATTCTCTGACTACTATATTCATTTTAACTGACCATACAGAGAAGAAAGACTTTGCAGAAGATCAGTTGAAGACTGAAGTCTTTAATTGGCTCAAAGGATTCTTTCAGAGAGATGAATAATGAATAAGGGCCAGAAGGATACTAGATGGAGTCAGGAGTAAGGCCAGTGAGACAATTAGTATATGATAAGCAAAGAACACTCAAATAGCTGCTGCATTTATTGGAAAGAAAAGCAACAGATGGAAGGAAAAAATGGCAAAACTTGATGCAGGGCATTAAGCTGATTACTGTGAACGGTAAGGAAAACAAAGACATCATAAGCATGACTGGACATTGCACTGAATGGGATGGGCTGTTCAGAAAAGACAGAGATGGCATTAAAGTAAGAGAAAGCAATATTGATAAACAAATTCAGTTATGTCAAATAAGTCGCAGAAACAAGCAAGTCAGGAAAAAGAAGTGTGCCATTATTTGAAAAAGGGGAGAAGTATAGTGACAACTGCAAGGCCTGATCTCAGTGAGGAAAAATACAAAGAAATGAGCTTGGGTAAACATAAAGCATAGAGCAGGGTATGAAAGTATTCATCAGGGCAAGTGGTTTTCTAGGAAAATTACCGAAGATCAAATCCACTGGATTTAGGGAAAACATTCGGTATGGTTTTAGATGGAAAACTGTTATCTAGCATGAAGAAAGTACAGTGTACTTCTGAACAGAAAATGAGGAAAATCAAGCTATCATGATCAGAGAATTGATTACGTTTCCATGTGTGTCTTATGTAAAACTGTAATTAACAGACACAAAGATAAAAAGCTCATCATATTTTCTGGTAACAAAAATATGAAGAAGAATTATCAACATAAATTAAAAGTTTTTGTTTGGGGGAGGTTTTTGGAGGGGAAAGATTGTTTTGTTTGGGGGTTTTGTTTGTTTGCTTGCTTTTGCAAGATTCTGCTGAAGTTAACTTTCAAAAGCACTGAAAAAAAAATGATGTTTCATAATAAAAAGCTGTGCTTCTAGGCTTGTAAGCAGAACTGGAATTCTGTGGTTAAATGGGACAATTATCATTTAAAAACAACTAAGCAAAGGAAAAAACAGTCTGGGAGCATCAGCGTACTACTTATCAAGAAGAGTGACGCTGAGCATAACAAACTCAATTCCAGGATATGTACAAAGCACATTATTTCCAGTGAAACAGAATGATATTGTAATCCCATTGTATAAGGCAATAGCACAATAATGTGATTCAGTTCTATTCACACCTATTCAAGAAAAAAATAATTTAAAATAAAACAGACCATTCCTGCAGGGAAAGGAGAAGTTTGAGCATCTGTAAGGGTAAAGCGAAGGAAAATTAATCATTCAGGCTAAAAAAAAAGCCCTAACAGACTATCTGTTCAAACCAGCAGAAAATACAGATGGTGCAGAAATTTAAAAAAAAAAACAAAAAACAAAAAAAAACAAAAACAAAAAAAAACACTAATCCTTGAAATAGTGAGGTTCTAGAACAATCAGAAATTGGTAGGAGTGGCAAAAAAATTGCCTGGATTTAACATGGAGCTAATATATAACAAATATTTTCTGAGAGGACTTCAAAAGACTCAAGTGCATGGTCTTTGCCACAGCTTCGGTGTGCCACATCTGTTTCATTACTCCATGCAAACTTCTCCACAGTTCACCAATTTACATACCATAGTCTGTGTAGGTGCTCTCACATCTAAGAGTGCCCAATACAGTTACTGCTAATCTTGGCTCTGTCATCGGATTTTCTGATCAAGTGAATAACTTAATGCATTGAAAAGTAATTTAAAAATATATAAATGCATAGATGTAATGGGTTAATAAACAGATGTTGTATCAAAATCATTTTATAAGGAAAAATATATGTTAAAGACATATTTAAAATATATATTTAAAGACTTTGCTTCCCTTACTAAAAGATACTTGAGTCTAAGTAGGAGAAGGCCTAACTGGAATCAGTGCTACATTTTCTGTGTTCTTAGAGTCAGTAGAACCCAAGGTAGACAAACGCCTCCATCAGCCACCAAAGAAACATGAAAGCTAAGCAGAACAAATTCATCTGCTCTGGAAGAACAGGCTCAGATATTTAAGCAAAAGGGCATTTCAACAGCTAGAGGTCTATGACGAGGAGCTGAGCACGTTGGGTCCCTCTCACAAAAGAAAAAAGACACTTAACACTATAATACTAGCAGTACAATGAAATTGAGGCTGATGGCCATCTAACTCCAATGATTTGGTGACTGCACTCTTGAAATCTTTATTATTTGTTTTCTGGCACATTAATTGGATTTCCATAATAGCCAGAGAAGTCCATGTGATCACCATTATAAACAGCTGCACTGAATTCTTGCTCATTATTTCTTGTGAAAGAAAACCACTAATTCTAGATTAGTGTAAATCCTTTTCTGTTAAAGCATCTCTGCATGACTCATTTGTGACAGCAGAAATGCTGCAGTTCCCTGAGAAGTTCTTTTTAAAAAAAATCTCCTTGGAGAAAAAACTCCTTAGCATTGAGAAAAATGTGGCATAAAGAGCTCCGTCCCACATCCCAGGCATGCAATAGGTATCTTCAGGCAATGGTGCCGGAGTTTGTTTGTTTGTTTGTTTTACTAAGTGGAAGTGAGCACATAGGTCTCAGCACTGAGGTTTGCAGCAACCCTCAGTGTTCAGGAGGTGATGTAATTTGCAGAGAAGAAGCAGAGACTGCAAACCCTCAAAGAAAAATAAATCAATTAAATGTAGACAGCATGAAAGCCCAGGCAGTATCACAAGAGCCTCCAAGAGTTTCCTTAGTCAGGATTAATTTCTTTCTGCAGCTGTCACTTATAAATCTAAATACGGCACTGACATGTGTAAGCTGCTTTACCACTGCATTGTGCACCAACGTTACACTCAGATGTAAGATGTCAATGTACTTTTCTAGAAGCTGCATCCTAATTTTTGATTCCTGATACCCTGACCAAGAGCTTCAACTCTTCATTTCCTCCCTGTTCAATGCATTAATCTCATTTACAATGAGATCAAGTTTAGAGAACGCATGCATCAAGTTACTGAGTCTCATTCAGAAGTGATCAAATAGCATTGTGTATCAACATTTTCTCTGATGAGGATATGACACTAGAAAGGATTCTCAGTTCTAGTTTAGAGTCAAAAGTTTGACAAAGTAGAAAAAGAAAAAACATTTTTGTAAACTATAATCTATATACACATTTTGTCTTCACTTGTTTATCCATAAAGTTCCCTGCAACGATTTCTAGAAATTACTAGAAATCCAAATTTAGAAAGGTACATTGTTACCGAGTTCAAAAAAAGGGAGTATTCCTATCAAAGTATTTTTAAAATTATCTGTGTCCTGACGAGATTGACCAGTAAAACAGTTGGAAGAACTCTACTCTGTAGTTTGCTTAACAAAAAGGCCACAGGTTCAACAGATACATTCTATGAAATTCATTCTAATAGAATACCACCCACAGCTTCCTCGTGCAGAGGACACTTTGAAATTTGTGTTGATGGCATAACACCCAGGTCCAAAAAAAATTAAGGTCTTGAAGTCCTTGCAAATACTTTAAAAAAAACTGTTTCCTGTTATCATCTCAACTAAGCAATTTCATCCAGCATCAGCTGCAGTTGTGACTTCCCTAAGACTGCCTATATGTTTTTGTGTTGCATTTGTAATAAGTATAGCAGAAACACCACTTAACATCACTAAATATAGTAAAATTCTTGCTTAGGTGAACAATTAATTTAATTAGATTGAAAGTTAATACAAAATCTCTTCGCTGGGAAGTAAGCTGTGCTGTTATGTGGTGCTTCTTGATTCCACAATTCCCATCACACAACAATTTTTCTTGATCAAATTCTTTCCAACATAATTGGAAGGTGAAGAAATACGTGAAAATTGTATTAATTGAATGGCATTTTCAAAGGCAGTTAATGCTAATGAGTCCAAGAAGAAAAACTACAGCCAGCTCCGGACATAAAACAACATGACACTTAACCCTTTGCTAAGTATGGTAATTTGCAGGAAGTATTAGTATTATCGAGGTGGCATTTTTATTTCACTGAGTTGAACAAGGCTAGATAAAGGAGAAATAGATAGTTGTTAAGCACCACAGTTAGTTGTTAAGCACTATCCATGTCAACATGAAGAGACAGATGCAAAATAGTTCACTCAGGAAATATTAAAGACAACATTATTACCTATGGAAACTTGCAACACAAGGATACCCCTGGGAGCTTTAAAGACATGATTGATTCAATTGGCTAAATTTTGAGCTCTTTGTCTAAAGTCATTCACACACTCTTAATTCCTAGCCTAAAATCTATTACCTTCCAGAAGCATGTAAATGGGTACTCTAGAGGTAAAATAATACAGGGAGTTCTTTCCTTCACCCAATGCAACCAGTAGACCGAGAACTTGCCACAGCACTTGAGCAATTCTTGATAGAGAATCACAGACTACCACCACTGGCCTTACAATATCTGTTCAGCATCTTCATACAGACAGTGACTTTATACTCTTAAGAGCAGTACTATCTAAACTATCTGCTCAATCTTGACTCTTTGGCAGACTCAAAAAATCCTTTGGAGAGAAAGGAAACATTAAAGTAAACCCTACAGAACAAGTCCTTTACAGAATCACAGAATATCAAGGATTGGAAGAAACCTTGAAAGATCATCTAGTCCAATCCCCCTGCTGGAGCAGAAACACTTAGATCAGGTCACACAAGAATGCATCCAGGCAGGTTTTGAACGTCTCCAGAGGAGACCCCACAACCTCTCTGAACAGCCTGTTCCAGTGTTCTGTCACCCTCACTGTAAAGAAGTTTTTTCTCATATTTATGTGGAACCTCCTGTGTTCCAGCTTGCAGCCACTGCCCCTTGTCCTATCATTGGACGTCACTGAGAACAGCCTAGCTCCATCCTCATGACACTCACCCTTTACATATTTATAAACATTAATAAAGTCACCCCTCAGTCTCCTCCAAACTAAAGACACCCAGCTCCCTCAGCCTCACTTTGTAAGGGAGATGCTCCACTCCCTTAATCATTTTTATGGCTCTGCAGTAAACTCTCTCAGGCAGTCCCTTGCCCTTCTTTAACTGAGAGGCCCAGAACTGGACACAATACTCCAGATGCAGTCTCACCATGGCAGAGTAGAGAGGGAAGAGAACCTCTCTCAACCCACTAACCACATGTCTTCTAATACACCCCAGGATGCGTCATTGGCTTTCTTGGCCACAAGGGCACAGTGCTGGTTCATGGTCATCCTGTTGTCCACCAGGAGACCCCCAGGTCCCTTTCCCCTAAGCTGCTCTCCAGCAGGTCAGTTCCCAACCTATACTGGCACCTGGGGTTGTTCTTGCCCAGATGCAAGACTCTACTCTTGCCTTGTTCATTAAATTTTTCCCTGCCCTACTCTCCAGCCTGTCTAGGTCTCACTGGATATCTCCTCCTATTGCTGTTACTCACTTCCCTAATTGGGTGGGAATAGATTCAAAATTTCTGGAGTGCTGAGAAATAGGTTATATTCACATTTCTCAGCATCTCCACAAAAGCAACTACATGACTTTAGCTAGCTTTGAGTTTAATTTTTCATATCCTATGTCACATTCATAGTCTCTCTTCTCATTGCATCAGGAAATGTTGGGCTTGACTTTTTCTACTAGGAATATTTCTGTCTGAGTGATGGTTAGGACAACGGAAAGCACAGACTTCACTTTTCGCTCCTCACCTTCTACAAAAACTTCCCTCTATTATTGCATATGGGCTCCTACAGAGCAAGTAATTCAAGATACTTCCAACAATCAGGACTGAACATCCTCTCCACCCTTTTAGTCAAAAAACTGTACATGTCATTGCATAGATTGATTACTGAAATCACTATAAATATTAAGAAATGGGTTATGTCCAGTATTTAACAGACAAGACTCTCTACTAATGCAGATTAATGGTCTAATACACAATTTGTTGACAGAAATAATTGACCAATTGTGAGAAAATATGCTGTAGGCAATGAGTAATGTCAGGAAGGCAGTACGCCCAGAAATCTGATAGCACTGCTATTCATATTTCTGCAATATGTGGTAGTAGATAAGTGGTTGCTTCTAATGGTGAGTCACTGTTAGAGTCTTTTACCCCATGTAACAACAGAGAAGGACACTATAATAAGCTACATAAAAACAGCATCCCAAAGTAAAACAGATGTTCTTTCTATAACAACCTGACCCCTTAATTCCCCAGGGGTTGAAGTTTAATATACTAATCTCCACTCCCTAGGAAATTTGCTACCTTGATAGAAGAGCTCATCTGTGTGAAAATGCTAGCAATTCCTACACACTAATGTAGAGCAGAAACAAGGCCTTTGGACTTCAGTTCTTTTTTACTGAATGTCCACAAAGGTTGAAACATAATATGAACTCCTAAATTATGGG
>JACDJE010000227.1:853444-865352 GCA_016647715.1 Pavo muticus
GGGGGGGGGCTGACACACAAGTATTCGTGTGAGGAATTCCCCAATCATTCTCATATGCTTAAAAGATAAAATTCCCTGCTCAGCTTGCCACCAGAAAGTAACAAAATGTGCTCCAACAGAATTTCATGGTGTTGAGCTTCTATCTCTTTCCCATATTTTGTTGTACTCCTAT
The DNA here is from genome assembly GCA_016647715.1 of Pavo muticus. Lineage (NCBI taxonomy): Eukaryota > Metazoa > Chordata > Aves > Galliformes > Phasianidae > Pavo > Pavo muticus. The sequence continues at coordinate 853,617 of JACDJE010000227.1, forward strand.
TTGAAATTGAATTCAACTGATGAAATAATGTTCAAATTTTCTTTTGTTGCTTTCCTATCACTTCCCTATACTCCTTTATGACAATGCAGCTTGCAGAGGTTGAAGTCTTGAAATGCCGCTGAGAAGGAAAAAAAGGAATAAACCAAAAGGAAACCATTCTGTTGCTTGCTTCCACAAGCAAGAAATAGAAGAAAGTGACAATAAGGAAGAAGATTAAATAGTTGAATGTCAGTAACACAATATCTCTAGTTTAAAAAACTAAATGAAAGGCAAGGATGGGAGAAAGAAGATAAATGTATGAGGAAAATTTTGCAAATATACATGAAAGACTAATCTCAAAAGTTCATATTACAGAGACAGTAGGGGTTCTGGCTACTGTTGAAAACAAGGTAGGATTCAAAAAAAAAAGGTAAAATCAAGTAGCACTGACAGTAGCAAATGTAGGCAAAGGTCTTCACAATTAAAAAATGTTACCATATTTACCTAAGAGCATAACCATCCTTTTCGATATTAAGAAAACAAGTTTAGTATGATTCCCATTGTTACAGTAGGAATTAATTTCTCTATGGTACAGAATGAACTATCATTCCACATTTTTAAAGTAATTTGATTATAAAAATCAATTTGAGCTAATTTTTACCTTTTTGTTTGCAAACAGTCTGAAAACATAATTTATCTTTCATAGACATTCATTCGATTCCAGGAAAGAATATGATATTTCTTTTAGAGTATGCTTATCAATAAATATATAATGGTATGGTAATGGACATATGTTTCTGAGTGAGACAGTCAAATGCATGTACAAAACATACTCAACATAATTAAACCCTAAAAATAAACAAAGCAAAGACTCCAATTTGAGTTCTGAAAAGTATCAGTTTTAAACTAATTAATTTTGGAGACATTGCTAATAAATCTTAATATTTCTCAAGAAAGAACAAATGGCTTATAATTTAGTTTTTATTAAGCTATTACCAAGTTCTGTGCTAATTAAATCCAGGCATCAATAGCAATTCCTCCAAAGATCTGAAAACGTAAATAATGCAATAAAATAAGTAACTTTGTGTTACCACAAAACAACATGAGCCAGAAGCAAGGACAGAGAACTGAGGAATTGAGAAATACAAGAAATTCTACACGCCTGTCTCTCATGCAGATTTGTTCTATATTTTACAAAGCCTGCTGCATTTTGCATGTATTTCACACCAACAAAACTCTTGCTGATGAGGAGTGTTAGGGGCTGGCAGCTGATTTGGCTTCTCTCAAGCCTGGCTTGAGAAAGAATCTCTCTCCCGGGGCTGAAAAATGAGACAGAAGACAGGGAGGAATGAGAGAGGATCACCAGAGAGAGTAGCTGATCCCAGGAGCACATGGGAACAGACTGCTTCCTTACACAGGATGGAGCCTGGTTCCTCGCCATGCCCTAGCTCCTGCAGCGCCAGGAGTCAGCGCAATACTGAAAGCAGCAGAACTCAGTGAAGTTTTAGGTCAGTTTGTCAGATTTTTGGTGTGTGCATGGGAAACTTCAATAGACTGGTAATGTTATAAACAAATGTGAAGAGAAGTCATCCTTAGAATCTTCCTCTGCTTTCCCTGAAATATATTAATGTCTTCCTACATCCACTGCAGTATTTATATGTAAGAGAATCCTAGAAGATCTCATAGTTTAATGATACAAGGTAGGCCAAAAGTAAAGAAAAATTGTTTATCATCATATTTTGGAGCTCAGTTAATGCTACAAGATCCCTAACATTGCCACTGATATTCACTCAACAACCTTCTAGCAGACAGAGTTAGCTATGCTAACTTTACAGACAGAAAATGAGGTGTGAAAAGGCTGGACAAATCATCCCAGTTCACAACAGAAGTGGCAGAGGTAGCAGTAAATAAACCCTGGTGTAACAAGAGCAGTTCCTTAAGGCATCTGAGAAATATCTCCCTCTTGGGAGTAGTGCAGATTCCATATTTATTACGGTGTACCAGCAAGATGTTATAAGGACCAAAATACTCACACTTTGATTAGGCACCCCCATGAGAGATACTGTGTATTCAAATAATTGAAGCTGCTAAAACAGATTATGCTTGAAACAAAGACTTCAGAAATTTTTTTTTTTAATGTTGTCTTTTTCTTTGTAGCAGAACCACCTTAGAAAGTCTGTGTATATCTCTAGCTTAATTTCTCATCATAACTCAATATAGCAGCAGCAAATGTAGGCCAAGGACATCAACAACATTGCTAAAGACCAGCCTTGTATCAGAATGAGAAGAGAAACATCTCTCAGTGAGACACAGCAAAGTACAGGACAGAAAACAGGCCAAAAGAATACATTCTATTTATATATAGAGAAGTGACCGCAAATAACTAGTCTCAGAAAAGGAGTTTTATTTCTTAACGCAAAAAAGATAAGACTCAGGACCAACAGTCACATACAGGCGGCAGTATCCCATGAATTCTTGTGATGTGGACATAGAAGGTGATCACAAGAAGACCCTTGCTTCTGTGCTCCAAAGCGGCATGATGCATTATGCCTGCAGCCTCTGTAGCTAACCAGAAATCCAAGAAGAGCAGAGAGATGATCCTGAAGACCAAACAGCCTCGAGTCCTGTACTGGCTCATTACAAACTCCAACCACCTCAGGTACTTCTGTCATTTAATTCTAGGCTTCAAGTTCTTCTCATTTTATTACTCAGGTTAAAATTCTGGTGCTAGATAGATCTCTTCTAATCAGCCAGTGGAAGTGCACAGGCCTCTGCATATTATGGAATGGGTTGTAGTGGAAAACTATATATTTAAAGAAATTAATGCAATTGCACACTCAAAATAGGTGAAAGACTTCAGCAGGAAATATTGCCTCCCATATGTTACAAGCTCTAAGCATTTCAAGAAAATTCAGATTTGCATGTTAACAAAACATAGTATTTAACTTTAGCATAGGAATGGAGTCCTGCTTTTCAGAAGCATCTGGTGGTTTTAGTTTGCTTTCTAACTTTTAATTATAGATTTCCTTAGATTTCCATTTTTAAAGTAAACTCCAAGAGCTTCAGCAATATTCTGTGCTTGAATTGCATTTTGCTTTGTTCTGAATGCCAATGCATTTCTAGGCATTAAACCTGCCACTTTATTCTGTGCACGTTTGTTCATTCAGTTGGCTTGGTGTATAATGAGGCTGTTGGAGTTGAGGTTTTTGGGTGTTTTTTTTAGCATCATTAGGTTTTATGACTTCTAAAAGTTCTGCATAGCAAAACATTCACTTTGATACTAAAATACACAGAACAATATCTACCAATTAATACTGGTTCCAGAAGTGACCATGCAGATAATACAGAGAAAGTTCAATGAAGAGAATGTATTTTCCCAGTGCTGACCTTTCTACCATATTTGTCTCCCCCCAAAAAAAAAGTTTCTGCCCCTCTGCCCCCTTCCAATGCCATGTCCCCTGTTAAGCACAGCAAGAATACATGAATTTACCACATTCACATGCTCTCAAGCTCACTGAAAAACAGTCAACTTTAAAAAAAAAAATCAGCTTTGTCTCCAAATACCAGGTACTCTCATCAAGAAAGAAGAATCAACCCAAGATTATAGTAACAGAAAAAGCAGTTATTAGAGCAAAAAACTTTGCAAAAAGCAGTCCTGTGACACAGTTTTTTATGCCTGAGTAACAAAGACAAACCTTTGCAGGTATATAAGAAACCTCCCTCAACAGCTGGAGGGTAATGATCCAACATCATAGTCACCTCAAATAAGCTGCTACATGGGACTCTGCAGACTTGCTCTGCTCCTGGAACGTAAAACTTCCCCCAAGCATCTGGAATACATCTGTGATCTGTGTGTGGAGTCAGGCAAGGGTGGTAAGGACAGAGCCTTAAGCAGCAGCACAGAGTGCACTCTAGCAATTGCAAGGATGGAATTCTCACCCACAGCTGATAGAACGAAATATCACAGCTTTCTTCCTCCACAGGTGTTAATGTATCCAGCCAGCATAGCACAGAGCTAATTACCTGTTACATGGCATCAAAGACAAGGAACAAGAGAGGCCATAAGAGCTGTGCAGGAAATACTTGAGATTTGGAACATTCAGAACAAACAAAACAAAGCTCACACAGTGCATCCCACTGGCTGATCTAGATCTAAGAAGTTATGAAAAAAGTCAGCTCACAAAGATGCAGGAAGAGTATAGGGAGAGTGTTGCAGACAACTCACCCCAAGAACATTGACATGGGAGCAAAGAGACCTCATTAAAAATATTTTTAAAGGATGTTAATGAGTGTTTAGAAAGAAATGTGTACGTTTTTAGTAGGTCTTATTAAAAAAACCTACCATGGTCAACTTTCCTTTAAATTATGAGGAAGAAACCAGTCATGGGTTGAACTGCTCATATTTCTCTAAAAATAGAGAATAGTCAGATACTGAGAGCCCACCCGGGTTAGGGCTTCCGGTCCCCTCTGGGTCTAGAGTTTATGTAGGTTGCTGTGAATTGTACTGGCTTCAGGCAGGTTTCTTCCCTAGGCCTTCACGGACTAGAAGTCTATCAGAGTTGTGGAGGACTATATTCACCAACCCTGGTGGCACATTCCTACACTGTCTCCAAGCACAATTTCTGAAGTACTTTTTACTATATGCATAGACAAGAGCTTTGAAAAAACAGAAAAGGTATGTAAAAGTTGGACATCAGACTAAACATATTTATGCTAATTCATCTATTTATCACCAGTATAGCTTCTTCCATATTTCTGACTATTCCGAGTTTCATAATCAAGGTCAGGGTTAATGCAAGGCAGATAGATGTAATAAAAATCTTGAGATTCCTTTGGGTGTTTTTGTTTTGTTTTTTTTTCCACCCTTTTAGTCAAAAAACTGTACATGTCATTGCATAGATTGATTACTGAAATCACTATAAATATTAAGAAATGGGTTATGTCCAGTATTTAACAGACAAGACTCTCTACTAATGCAGATTAATGGTCTAATACACAATTTGTTGACAGAAATAATTGACCAATTGTGAGAAAATATGCTGTAGGCAATGAGTAATGTCAGGAAGGCAGTACGCCCAGAAATCTGATAGCACTGCTATTCATATTTCTGCAATATGTGGTAGTAGATAAGTGGTTGCTTCTAATGGTGAGTCACTGTTAGAGTCTTTTACCGGTTCTGAACACAGCGCAGATGAACAAAATGACGGTGGATGAGCTTCAGAACCAGAATTACTCAGAGAAATGAGCCATGAAGGAATCAGAAAAAACAATCAACTTCAGAAACTTTTAAACATAAAGAGTGATAGATTCTCTGACTACTATATTCATTTTAACTGACCATACAGAGAAGAAAGACTTTGCAGAAGATCAGTTGAAGACTGAAGTCTTTAATTGGCTCAAAGGATTCTTTCAGAGAGATGAATAATGAATAAGGGCCAGAAGGATACTAGATGGAGTCAGGAGTAAGGCCAGTGAGACAATTAGTATATGATAAGCAAAGAACACTCAAATAGCTGCTGCATTTATTGGAAAGAAAAGCAACAGATGGAAGGAAAAAATGGCAAAACTTGATGCAGGGCATTAAGCTGATTACTGTGAACGGTAAGGAAAACAAAGACATCATAAGCATGACTGGACATTGCACTGAATGGGATGGGCTGTTCAGAAAAGACAGAGATGGCATTAAAGTAAGAGAAAGCAATATTGATAAACAAATTCAGTTATGTCAAATAAGTCGCAGAAACAAGCAAGTCAGGAAAAAGAAGTGTGCCATTATTTGAAAAAGGGGAGAAGTATAGTGACAACTGCAAGGCCTGATCTCAGTGAGGAAAAATACAAAGAAATGAGCTTGGGTAAACATAAAGCATAGAGCAGGGTATGAAAGTATTCATCAGGGCAAGTGGTTTTCTAGGAAAATTACCGAAGATCAAATCCACTGGATTTAGGGAAAACATTCGGTATGGTTTTAGATGGAAAACTGTTATCTAGCATGAAGAAAGTACAGTGTACTTCTGAACAGAAAATGAGGAAAATCAAGCTATCATGATCAGAGAATTGATTACGTTTCCATGTGTGTCTTATGTAAAACTGTAATTAACAGACACAAAGATAAAAAGCTCATCATATTTTCTGGTAACAAAAATATGAAGAAGAATTATCAACATAAATTAAAAGTTTTTGTTTGGGGGAGGTTTTTGGAGGGGAAAGATTGTTTTGTTTGGGGGTTTTGTTTGTTTGCTTGCTTTTGCAAGATTCTGCTGAAGTTAACTTTCAAAAGCACTGAAAAAAAAATGATGTTTCATAATAAAAAGCTGTGCTTCTAGGCTTGTAAGCAGAACTGGAATTCTGTGGTTAAATGGGACAATTATCATTTAAAAACAACTAAGCAAAGGAAAAAACAGTCTGGGAGCATCAGCGTACTACTTATCAAGAAGAGTGACGCTGAGCATAACAAACTCAATTCCAGGATATGTACAAAGCACATTATTTCCAGTGAAACAGAATGATATTGTAATCCCATTGTATAAGGCAATAGCACAATAATGTGATTCAGTTCTATTCACACCTATTCAAGAAAAAAATAATTTAAAATAAAACAGACCATTCCTGCAGGGAAAGGAGAAGTTTGAGCATCTGTAAGGGTAAAGCGAAGGAAAATTAATCATTCAGGCTAAAAAAAAAGCCCTAACAGACTATCTGTTCAAACCAGCAGAAAATACAGATGGTGCAGAAATTTAAAAAAAAAACAAAAAACAAAAAAAAACAAAAACAAAAAAAAACACTAATCCTTGAAATAGTGAGGTTCTAGAACAATCAGAAATTGGTAGGAGTGGCAAAAAAATTGCCTGGATTTAACATGGAGCTAATATATAACAAATATTTTCTGAGAGGACTTCAAAAGACTCAAGTGCATGGTCTTTGCCACAGCTTCGGTGTGCCACATCTGTTTCATTACTCCATGCAAACTTCTCCACAGTTCACCAATTTACATACCATAGTCTGTGTAGGTGCTCTCACATCTAAGAGTGCCCAATACAGTTACTGCTAATCTTGGCTCTGTCATCGGATTTTCTGATCAAGTGAATAACTTAATGCATTGAAAAGTAATTTAAAAATATATAAATGCATAGATGTAATGGGTTAATAAACAGATGTTGTATCAAAATCATTTTATAAGGAAAAATATATGTTAAAGACATATTTAAAATATATATTTAAAGACTTTGCTTCCCTTACTAAAAGATACTTGAGTCTAAGTAGGAGAAGGCCTAACTGGAATCAGTGCTACATTTTCTGTGTTCTTAGAGTCAGTAGAACCCAAGGTAGACAAACGCCTCCATCAGCCACCAAAGAAACATGAAAGCTAAGCAGAACAAATTCATCTGCTCTGGAAGAACAGGCTCAGATATTTAAGCAAAAGGGCATTTCAACAGCTAGAGGTCTATGACGAGGAGCTGAGCACGTTGGGTCCCTCTCACAAAAGAAAAAAGACACTTAACACTATAATACTAGCAGTACAATGAAATTGAGGCTGATGGCCATCTAACTCCAATGATTTGGTGACTGCACTCTTGAAATCTTTATTATTTGTTTTCTGGCACATTAATTGGATTTCCATAATAGCCAGAGAAGTCCATGTGATCACCATTATAAACAGCTGCACTGAATTCTTGCTCATTATTTCTTGTGAAAGAAAACCACTAATTCTAGATTAGTGTAAATCCTTTTCTGTTAAAGCATCTCTGCATGACTCATTTGTGACAGCAGAAATGCTGCAGTTCCCTGAGAAGTTCTTTTTAAAAAAAATCTCCTTGGAGAAAAAACTCCTTAGCATTGAGAAAAATGTGGCATAAAGAGCTCCGTCCCACATCCCAGGCATGCAATAGGTATCTTCAGGCAATGGTGCCGGAGTTTGTTTGTTTGTTTGTTTTACTAAGTGGAAGTGAGCACATAGGTCTCAGCACTGAGGTTTGCAGCAACCCTCAGTGTTCAGGAGGTGATGTAATTTGCAGAGAAGAAGCAGAGACTGCAAACCCTCAAAGAAAAATAAATCAATTAAATGTAGACAGCATGAAAGCCCAGGCAGTATCACAAGAGCCTCCAAGAGTTTCCTTAGTCAGGATTAATTTCTTTCTGCAGCTGTCACTTATAAATCTAAATACGGCACTGACATGTGTAAGCTGCTTTACCACTGCATTGTGCACCAACGTTACACTCAGATGTAAGATGTCAATGTACTTTTCTAGAAGCTGCATCCTAATTTTTGATTCCTGATACCCTGACCAAGAGCTTCAACTCTTCATTTCCTCCCTGTTCAATGCATTAATCTCATTTACAATGAGATCAAGTTTAGAGAACGCATGCATCAAGTTACTGAGTCTCATTCAGAAGTGATCAAATAGCATTGTGTATCAACATTTTCTCTGATGAGGATATGACACTAGAAAGGATTCTCAGTTCTAGTTTAGAGTCAAAAGTTTGACAAAGTAGAAAAAGAAAAAACATTTTTGTAAACTATAATCTATATACACATTTTGTCTTCACTTGTTTATCCATAAAGTTCCCTGCAACGATTTCTAGAAATTACTAGAAATCCAAATTTAGAAAGGTACATTGTTACCGAGTTCAAAAAAAGGGAGTATTCCTATCAAAGTATTTTTAAAATTATCTGTGTCCTGACGAGATTGACCAGTAAAACAGTTGGAAGAACTCTACTCTGTAGTTTGCTTAACAAAAAGGCCACAGGTTCAACAGATACATTCTATGAAATTCATTCTAATAGAATACCACCCACAGCTTCCTCGTGCAGAGGACACTTTGAAATTTGTGTTGATGGCATAACACCCAGGTCCAAAAAAAATTAAGGTCTTGAAGTCCTTGCAAATACTTTAAAAAAAACTGTTTCCTGTTATCATCTCAACTAAGCAATTTCATCCAGCATCAGCTGCAGTTGTGACTTCCCTAAGACTGCCTATATGTTTTTGTGTTGCATTTGTAATAAGTATAGCAGAAACACCACTTAACATCACTAAATATAGTAAAATTCTTGCTTAGGTGAACAATTAATTTAATTAGATTGAAAGTTAATACAAAATCTCTTCGCTGGGAAGTAAGCTGTGCTGTTATGTGGTGCTTCTTGATTCCACAATTCCCATCACACAACAATTTTTCTTGATCAAATTCTTTCCAACATAATTGGAAGGTGAAGAAATACGTGAAAATTGTATTAATTGAATGGCATTTTCAAAGGCAGTTAATGCTAATGAGTCCAAGAAGAAAAACTACAGCCAGCTCCGGACATAAAACAACATGACACTTAACCCTTTGCTAAGTATGGTAATTTGCAGGAAGTATTAGTATTATCGAGGTGGCATTTTTATTTCACTGAGTTGAACAAGGCTAGATAAAGGAGAAATAGATAGTTGTTAAGCACCACAGTTAGTTGTTAAGCACTATCCATGTCAACATGAAGAGACAGATGCAAAATAGTTCACTCAGGAAATATTAAAGACAACATTATTACCTATGGAAACTTGCAACACAAGGATACCCCTGGGAGCTTTAAAGACATGATTGATTCAATTGGCTAAATTTTGAGCTCTTTGTCTAAAGTCATTCACACACTCTTAATTCCTAGCCTAAAATCTATTACCTTCCAGAAGCATGTAAATGGGTACTCTAGAGGTAAAATAATACAGGGAGTTCTTTCCTTCACCCAATGCAACCAGTAGACCGAGAACTTGCCACAGCACTTGAGCAATTCTTGATAGAGAATCACAGACTACCACCACTGGCCTTACAATATCTGTTCAGCATCTTCATACAGACAGTGACTTTATACTCTTAAGAGCAGTACTATCTAAACTATCTGCTCAATCTTGACTCTTTGGCAGACTCAAAAAATCCTTTGGAGAGAAAGGAAACATTAAAGTAAACCCTACAGAACAAGTCCTTTACAGAATCACAGAATATCAAGGATTGGAAGAAACCTTGAAAGATCATCTAGTCCAATCCCCCTGCTGGAGCAGAAACACTTAGATCAGGTCACACAAGAATGCATCCAGGCAGGTTTTGAACGTCTCCAGAGGAGACCCCACAACCTCTCTGAACAGCCTGTTCCAGTGTTCTGTCACCCTCACTGTAAAGAAGTTTTTTCTCATATTTATGTGGAACCTCCTGTGTTCCAGCTTGCAGCCACTGCCCCTTGTCCTATCATTGGACGTCACTGAGAACAGCCTAGCTCCATCCTCATGACACTCACCCTTTACATATTTATAAACATTAATAAAGTCACCCCTCAGTCTCCTCCAAACTAAAGACACCCAGCTCCCTCAGCCTCACTTTGTAAGGGAGATGCTCCACTCCCTTAATCATTTTTATGGCTCTGCAGTAAACTCTCTCAGGCAGTCCCTTGCCCTTCTTTAACTGAGAGGCCCAGAACTGGACACAATACTCCAGATGCAGTCTCACCATGGCAGAGTAGAGAGGGAAGAGAACCTCTCTCAACCCACTAACCACATGTCTTCTAATACACCCCAGGATGCGTCATTGGCTTTCTTGGCCACAAGGGCACAGTGCTGGTTCATGGTCATCCTGTTGTCCACCAGGAGACCCCCAGGTCCCTTTCCCCTAAGCTGCTCTCCAGCAGGTCAGTTCCCAACCTATACTGGCACCTGGGGTTGTTCTTGCCCAGATGCAAGACTCTACTCTTGCCTTGTTCATTAAATTTTTCCCTGCCCTACTCTCCAGCCTGTCTAGGTCTCACTGGATATCTCCTCCTATTGCTGTTACTCACTTCCCTAATTGGGTGGGAATAGATTCAAAATTTCTGGAGTGCTGAGAAATAGGTTATATTCACATTTCTCAGCATCTCCACAAAAGCAACTACATGACTTTAGCTAGCTTTGAGTTTAATTTTTCATATCCTATGTCACATTCATAGTCTCTCTTCTCATTGCATCAGGAAATGTTGGGCTTGACTTTTTCTACTAGGAATATTTCTGTCTGAGTGATGGTTAGGACAACGGAAAGCACAGACTTCACTTTTCGCTCCTCACCTTCTACAAAAACTTCCCTCTATTATTGCATATGGGCTCCTACAGAGCAAGTAATTCAAGATACTTCCAACAATCAGGACTGAACATCCTCTCCACCCTTTTAGTCAAAAAACTGTACATGTCATTGCATAGATTGATTACTGAAATCACTATAAATATTAAGAAATGGGTTATGTCCAGTATTTAACAGACAAGACTCTCTACTAATGCAGATTAATGGTCTAATACACAATTTGTTGACAGAAATAATTGACCAATTGTGAGAAAATATGCTGTAGGCAATGAGTAATGTCAGGAAGGCAGTACGCCCAGAAATCTGATAGCACTGCTATTCATATTTCTGCAATATGTGGTAGTAGATAAGTGGTTGCTTCTAATGGTGAGTCACTGTTAGAGTCTTTTACCCCATGTAACAACAGAGAAGGACACTATAATAAGCTACATAAAAACAGCATCCCAAAGTAAAACAGATGTTCTTTCTATAACAACCTGACCCCTTAATTCCCCAGGGGTTGAAGTTTAATATACTAATCTCCACTCCCTAGGAAATTTGCTACCTTGATAGAAGAGCTCATCTGTGTGAAAATGCTAGCAATTCCTACACACTAATGTAGAGCAGAAACAAGGCCTTTGGACTTCAGTTCTTTTTTACTGAATGTCCACAAAGGTTGAAACATAATATGAACTCCTAAATTATGGG